>VXAB01005938.1:73310-142229 GCA_013399175.1 Odontophorus gujanensis | reverse complement strand
CGCTTGTGCTCCCTCTCGTCCAGCGGCCGGTTGCCGTTCATCACCGCCGTGCGGGAGGCGGCGATCGCCGCCGCCATCGAGGCCATGGCCGCCCCGCCGGCACCGGCCCCGCGCGCACCGAAGCGGCCGCACTGCGCGGCGGAGCGGGATCCGCCTTCTCCTCCTCCACCTCCGTCCTTTCCCTTCCCCGCTCCGTTCCCGCAGACGCCGCCTCCCCACGCGCCCTATAAACGCCGGCCGCCGCCCCCTCCCCGCCTCCCGCACGCCCGGCGACCGCCCCCACCGCCCCTCGTGGCCGCTCCCTGCCGGGCTCCTGCCCTGCGCTTCTTTTCTTTTCCCCTGCTCTACACTTTCTACCTCGGGCAGCTCCTGCTGGGGGAGAGTGAAGGAAGCCAGGAATCGGCACCTGGCATCCGAGTTCCCGCACAGCGCCGGCCTCTTCCTTAACATCAGTTCGTGACAACCGCGGCTCCTGCGTTTGTAACCCAGAGCAAGAGTGCAGTGCAAAACCTGCACCTTAAAACAACGTTCATTAGCCCACTGCTCCGATCTTCGGAAAGCTGTTGCCAGCACCGTGAGGAGCTTGCACCAAGAGCACAGCTCTCTGCAACCTTAGTTCTTTGAATCTGTTTTTCCCAGTATTGTAATTACAGGCAGATCTTGCATTGCGCTTGCCTAAGCCTAAATTGGCTTTGTCTTTCATGCTGACTAGTCACACAAGCCCTTTTATGATCTTCACAGTATATTCCAAAATCACAAAAATTAAGAGATCAATAGGTTTTAATTACTTAGTCTATCTTCCTCCCCCTCACACTTTCTCCAATATCAGTAGATAAATGGCTGGGCCTACAGTGCATCAGCAGCTCCCACTTTAAAGCTCAAATGAGACAGCTGGACCAGTTGTCTGATGACACAGAAGGGGATGGAAAACGATAATTACATTTCTCCACATCTCTAGTTCTTAGGAGGTAATTACAGCTCTCCCAGTCACCACATACCAGCCCAGTTATATAATCCTGTTCTGTTTGTTAAACTTGTTTGAGAGCATTGTTTGACTCGAGCTCACTTCCTTAGTCACACGTACCACCCGGAGAACCACCCCATTGGAACACCTCTACACACACATGCAGGTGCAGCAGGCACCACTGCTCCTGCACTGCTGGCAATCTGTTGGGATCTTTTGCCAAACAGCATCACCAACGGAAAGGAAAACCCACGTAGCGTTGCGTCTCTGACATTTACTCACCCTGAATACGTCATTTGTTTGGTTTTATTTCCAAATTATGTTCTCACGATCGTGTTCTTTTAAGCTGACATCTGTTCTTCCCTGGGTTACCGCTCCCTCACTGGACTGCATTACATGAAGTGTCTGCGTATTTACCAATTACTCACACACGTGTGGCTTGAAGTTTTCCATTCAGAAGGCAGGGGCTTTGGAAAAAGAATAAATGGGAGTTGCATGCATCATGGGATTTTCAATGCGCTTAAAATTAACAAAGTAAACTCAGTTTGAACATATTTTCCCTTTTAAAATAAATTAAGCAGCAGTATGCTTTGGCTTTTTATTTGTATAAATTACACAACAACAACAGTTTTTTTTAGACAATGAGAGGAGTCTGTATTTAGTACTTCAATCATCGTTCTCAGGGTTGGAAAAGTCTCTGATACTGACGGTAGGCTCTTGTAAGAAGGTGAAATACTGAAACAAGAAAAAAAGAAAAAGACAATCATTCATTTTTGCTAAGTTAAAAATCATTTAGCTGGAAGCTAACATATTGGCTTGCATTTCTGTTCATCCACTTCAACAAAGTTGGGATTTGATGTTTAAGAACCTGTTTCCAGTCCTCTCAGCTATACTGTTGAAATTATCAGTGAGATCCCACAGCAAAGCAGATGAGGGAACTGATCTGTTTTAAATTGTGGTTTTGGCAGGGTTATTTGTAACTGAGACTGTTTCATAGCACAGGTTTTCCTATCTCAGCTGAGAGATGAGTGAGGAATGAGCCAGAGAGAAGAAAATGCTAAAACCTGGCTGTGCTTGATGCTGAGGAAAGTATCAGTAGAACCACATTTTAAAGAACATGAAGTAGTAACATGACGGCAATTAACCTGAGTAGCTAATTTGTCTGTGGTATAGAAATAAGAGTGCATACGGTGAGTGAGTCTTGAAGATTTAAAGCAGTATGATTCTGCTATGAGTTCTGCCACTCTGAAAGGCCCTTTTATTTAGTGATTATTTTCATTCTATTGAGTGAGAACAGCTCCTGAAGAGAGAGGTCACGAGAAGCTAGAGCTGGTGGCAGTCAGCAGGTTCTTGATTTGGTTGGAATAGCATTAGCTGACTGTTCTCCAAGGAGAAAAGTTCCCCTGATGAAGATACCTCAACGTAGGATTTAAAAAGAGGTTGAGTATATAAATTAGGGAATTAACAGAAAAAAAAAAAAAAAAATTAGGAACCATAAATATTTGGTATTTCTGAGACAACCAAGTCACACTACTTGCAGACTACTTTTAGCAAAAATCCACAACTGTTAAAGAAGCATCAGCTGCAACTTGCTACACTAGTTTAAAAATATCACTTCTTAATGAAGGCTGAATTTGACTGCATTTACATGTAGAATTTTAACCCACGTCTGACAAAGTCAGACTCAAATCTTCTTACTAGCATTCCTCCTTTAAGAATACATTTTATAATCTAGCAAAATTCAAACTGAGAACCACAGATAAGTTAAATGACATTAAGCACTACGAGATATTTAGCACTAACAGAGCTGTGGAGTTGTATAGGTTCTCAGGATCACACAGCAGCTCAGGAGATCTGTGATCTAACATCCCGCTCAAAGCAAGGTCAACTGCAAAGACGGTCCAGGTTGCCTGGGGCTCCATCCTGTCAGGTCTTGAAAATCTCCAGGGATGGAGACTGCACAGCCTCTCTGTGCAGCCTGCTCCAGTACTTGATTACCTTCAGGGTGAAAAGATTATGCCCAGTCTGAACCTTGTTTCAACTCATGCATGTTCCTTTTTATCCTCCTACCAAGCATTGCTCAGTTCTTATTTTCTCCATACTTCTCATAGGTATCAGAAAGCTGCTGTTAGGGCTAAGACTTCTCTTCTCCAAGCTGAACAGTATCAATTCCCTGCTGCTGAGGTATGTGCTCCAGTGCCTTGCCATCTTGGTGTCCCTCTGCTGAATTCGCTCAAGTTAATCATTGTCTTTACTGTACCAGCAGCCCCAAAGCTGGACACAGAGTCCTAGGTGTGTTATCAAGTGCTGAACAAAGACTGATTATCATCTTCCTCAGACTAGGGGTCCTGCTCCTGTTAATGCAGCCCAGGATGCTGCTGGCCTTCCCTGCAGCCAGGACAAGCTGCCTGCTTGTGTTTTGTTTGCTGTCTACAAAAACTTACAGGTCCCTTTCCACCAAGCTGCTCCCCAGCCTGTACCACTGCATGGGATTCTTCCTTTCCAGGGACAGGGCATTGTGTTTGTCTTTGTTGACCTTTATAAGGCTCCTGCTGGCCCATGCCTTCAGCTTATCTAGGTCATCCAAATGCAGCCCTGTCCTCAAGTGTGTCAACAGATCTCCCCAGTTTGGTGTCATCTCCTAACTCCAAGAGCATTCGTTCCACTTCCTCTTTCAGGTCTGTCCCAAGATAGATCACTGCAGTGGTACAGTTGTTACCACTCTTTAAATCTGATCATCCAAACTGCTTTTTACCTACCTAATCCATTCATCCAGACCATAATGAACTACTGTTGTGGTTTAACCCAGCAAGTTGGCTAAGCACCATCACAGCTGTTTGCTCACTTCCCCCTCTTCCCAACAGAATGAAGGAGAGAATAAAAAAAATGAAGTAGATCTCTTGAGTTGAGATAAATCTATTTACTAAGATCAAGAAAAGGAAAATAGATATGACTACACATATATATGAATGCATATAACAAGTGATGCACAAGCAATTGCTCACCATCCCCTGACCAATGCTCAGCTAGCCCCCAGGCAGTAGGAAAAAGCAAGATGAACTCTTATTCCCTTCAAAAATCCTTCTGCTTGACGTCATATGATATGGAACATCCCTTTGGCCAGTTTAAGTGAGCTGTCCTAATTCTGTTCTCTCCCAGCTCCTTGAGCCATTTGCTGATAATAGCCTTGGCTCTGTACAACACTTCTTATCAGAAATTATAAACACTGATGTGTTATCAACTTTGTTTTTCTTGTATAACCAAAACACAGCATCATACCAGACACTCAGAATAAAACAATTCCATCCCAGTTGAAACTAAGACAGCTATCTTAGAATAAGAATATTGCGGGAGGCAGTATGAAATACCTTGCTGAAGTCAAAATAAACAACATCAGCTGCTTTTTCCCATCCACAAATGCAGCAGTTTTATCACAGAAAACATTATGTTTATCACACTATCTTACAAAACAGCCAACGCAGACTTCTAACATGGAATCACAGAATGGTTTGGGTTGGAAGAGACTCCAAGGACCATCAAGTTCCGAACCCCTGCCACAGGCAGAGCCACCAACCTCCAGATCTGCTACTAGACCATCCAACCTGAACACCTCCAGGGCTGGAGCATCCACAGCCTCTACAGACAGCCTGTTCCAGTACCTCACCACTCTCTCTGCAAAGAGCTTCCCCCGACATCCAGTCTAAACCTTCCCTCCTTGAGCTTAAAACCACTCCCCCTTGTCCTATTGCTGTCTATCCTTGTAAGAAACTGATTCTCCTCCCGTTTATAATCCCCTTTCAATATTGGAAGGCTGCAACGAGGTCTCCTCATGGCCTTCTCTTCACCAGGCTGAACAACCTCAGCTCCTTTAGCCTGTCTTTGTAGGGGAGGGGGTTCATCCCTCTGGTCATCTTTGTGGCCCTCCTCTGGGCCCTCTCCAACAGCTCCACATCTTTCCTGCATTGGGATCCCCAGACCTGGATGCAGATGGGGCCTCAAGAGCGCAGAGGAGATAGGGACAATCATCTCCCATTCCCTGCTGGCCACCCCCTCTTCCAATGAAACCCAGGATGCCATTGGCCTTCTGGGCTGCAAAAGCACACTGCTGGCTCACGTTCAGTTTTTCATCCATCATGACCCCCAGGTCCTTCTCCACAGGGCTGCTCTCAAAGAGTTCTCCTAGTCTATATATGTATTTGGGATTACTCTGACCCAAGTGCAAAACCTTGCACATTGCTATGCTGAACCTCATTATGTATCTGATGAAGATGTTAAAGAGCACCATTCCCAAAAAAGACCCCTTGGGAACACCTCTCATCACTGGCCTTCACCTGGACATAGTGCCATTCACCACCACCTGTACAGCCATCCAACCAATTCCTTATCCGCTGAATAGTCCACCCCTCAAATCCATATCTCTCCAATTTAGAGCTAAGGATGTGGGTGGGGACCATGTCAAAGGCCTTGCACAAGACCAGGCAGATGACACTGGTTACCTTCCCTTTGTCCACCAATGTTGTCACTCCACCACAGCCACTAGATTGGTCAGGCACAAAACCAACACCTCCTTCACATAGCCTGAAATACACTGTTAGATGAAAGAATTCATGACTGACTTAATGACAAAAGCATGGCTGACAAACCTCTAGCTCCCCTGGATGGTACTTCAGACCTTCTGAAGACAGGTGCAGGTTTCCTTCCCATTGGTCACCACAAACATCCCATGATCTGTACAATCTCTCAGAGATTAGATGTCCTTCTAAGGACATTGGTCTGTTCTCTCAGCATCATTTAACCTCCTTGACCCTGACCTGAAGGATACTAAAACTGTTTTGCTCTTGTTTTTTTTGTCCTCTGACCCCTATTTTTAAGATTTTTTTTTTTTACAGGGAATAATCACTGAAGGACAAATCAAATGCAAAAACATTGCAATACTGACAAGGACTTAACATGTTCAAAATTCAAAAATCTATTCATTAGAAAAATCAAAATTTTTAGGCACTGCACTAAAGCCACAGTTACATTAATGCAGTTCTTTAGAATCAAAACTTCCATTCACTTTGAGAATACCTATTCTCCAAATTAAAATAGTATTAATGGGTAAGTGCACCACTTTCAATGCATAGTTTGAAGAGATCCATAATAATGGAAAGAGCAAACAAGTTGCATTCTTCAATTTTTTTTATTCCTTCATTCACAAGATTAATTAATAAGAAAAACAGGAAAAAGGGAAATCAGGCCACTGGACAAAACAAAGCAAATATTAAATCAACAAATTTTCTCAGAGACTAACGCATGATGACCGTGTCTAGACTGCTGCTCTGTTAAACTAGAAATGTCTTTATAAATCAGGATTTGACAAGATTTAAGAATCATTCACTAAACTCATCATGTCTAAGTCACTTCTTTCAGTATGGGTTTAAAGCTGACCTACAAAGTTCCTCATATTTTACTTCTCCATGCTCATCTTCCTTCTCTACTATCTGAACACAACAATTTACCTTTTCAGATTCATCCAACTTCTTGCTATTTTGCTAAAAGCTTCAGATCCTGGTGCTGTCATTGCTTCAAAGTCAACAAGCTGAAAATGCAACAAAATTAAAAAGACTTTAAGAAATGAGAGAAGTTTCAAGTTTTCTACTTCCAGGAAGTTCATCCTTGAATGTTCTTAGTAGATAAATTAAACTTTGAATATGTATCTTTCCTTTTGTTTATTTGTTTCATTAACTCCTAACAAGATGTCTGTGCTAATGAGTCAGTGCCAGAAAATACTGTCTTTAGTCCTTCATTACTGTGTCCAATTAACCAATAATACCAATTTCTTACTTACACATATTGTATTCCACAAAATACTGTGTCATAGGAATGGTAAATTTATACTGGACTTCCCACGTTCTGTATTATTGCTTTCCACAATGAGTTTTCAGGCAAGTTTAATTATATATAGCCATGGGGAAACTTTGTATGTACAGCTAGTAGTAAGTTTTCAGTAAAACAATGTTCAAAACACTCTGGTTCATTAATACTGAAATATTTAAGTTGAAACATTTGTGGTTTAGTGGACTTTGTCTGAAATTAGAGTTCTGAAAGAACATTACCTCTTTTGCTGGTGGGATGGGAGTAAGCTTATTAAATAATCTGTGCATAGACCAGCTTCTCTTTCACCACCAAACAATTTGGAAGTAAGTATGCATGCCAGGCACCAAAGCTGTCTGCAGGTTTGAGCATTCCACCAGCAAAAATGATATGTGGCTGTAGTTACTGACAGATCTACCAGGAAATAACAGGACTCCTGATAAGTGGGGATCTTTGTCTTCAGAGCAGACTGATAATGCATGAAAAGAGATTTTTTTTAATATTAAGCAAGCACATTTCACACTTATAAGCTACTAGGAGTACAACACATTCTCTTCATGTCCTTGTTTGTTTCTTTTTTGATTTTTTTTTTAACCTTATCACCCTTCTAAACTCATTGTACTGAAAGAACAGACTTCATGGTTTTCAGGACATTCTAGAATAGAAAGGAAAGTCACTCTCTTTTCAGTTATAGGGAAATTGAGCAAGATGGGATAGTATTTAAATACAGTCACTTAAAAACTAGGATATTTTATATTAAGCAGAACACAAAGATGAAGGAGGAATTATGAGAAGTTGCAAATACATATCTGCTTGCCAAGCCTTAAGTGCTCACAAATACACTGAGAATGTTGAAAAATTTTGCTGCTTGTCCAGAAAAGCTGCCCAAGCATTCTCAGAGCTCTTTTCAAAGAAAGCTGGAAAAAGCAGTGCAGCACAGAAGAATTACTTCAATTAGAAACCTGTGATTACTATAGGACACAATGTGCTATAATTTGACTAACCAGAGGCACTGCATGTATTATTTCTAAGTCTTATTTGCTCTCTCAGGCTAGAAGATGCCACAGTAAGCAGCTATCTCTTCTCCAGTGTATAAGTGTGCAACTTCGGTTCATTCTCACAGTTCCTTCCTCAAGGGCACATCTTTCATCAAGGCCTTGATATTTACCTTTCCTTTAGGGATTTTTCCTGATACTTCCTTTCCACTCGCCATGAGAGCTCCCATGATCACTGAATAAGCTATCACGCTGAAACAAACAATACCCACAGTAGAAGTCAAGTCTTTCTCTAGTGTTACAGTAAATAATAGCAATAAAACAGCATTATTTTAGATTACACATACAAAAAATAAAAGAATATATTTTTGTTTCACGGATGGTTAGTAAAATTACAGCACTAGTTTTTTTTATAAATAAAATTAAGTGCAACATACAAAGTGAAATCATTATTATTTTCACACAGCATTAGTATGAGGCTATCACACCATGGAGTTTAACTACTGAAGAAACTGTATGCATAGTAGTCAGAATTATAATTTCAGGCTTGGGAATTCTTAAAACTCCATCAGCTGAATACAAAGCAAGCTCCTGTTTCCAGGAAGCTTAGCTACGGCCCAGATGAGTTTATGAACTTTGCTGCTGGGCTAGAGACACCATAGAACAGAAAGGAACCCCCTTATTCCATCTGTTCAATATATGTACATTTTTTAAAATCGTCAAACAATTTATGTTACTTTTTTCACTCAGTAAGAAAATTATAGGCTAACTATAGAAATTAGAGTCACTTGATTATTTATTTTTTCACTGAAATGAGTTTACTAATAAACTCAAAACTTCTTCTGGAAAAGAGATTAATAGCAGTCTTAGATGTAGACAGATCAGAATTAAATTAGAATTTCAGTTGCAGAGATCTGTGAAATATGATCATTTATTTTAGGACTTCATTTGGTAACTCCAACAGCTGCAAAAACAACCCCACTAACCTAAAATAATATTTACAGTGTATTTTCATAAAATAAGTTATACCAAATTATGTTTCATCTAAAATACGTCTTTCAGTGAAGCTTTTTAAGTCAAATTAGAGTGATATAACATAATATAGATTAGGAACCCAAATGTTACAATTTAAAAAGAACACTTCCCAATTCATGAACTAAAGGCCATAAATACAGACTACTCATCTTTTTCAATATATATGACTACGAATAGCTACTGTCAGCAACTACAGACCAGCTTTTTAAACAGTATAAAAATCAGTGCTCATCATCACGGCAGCATAAAATGAGAAACTATAGAGGACAGACAGCTTAACTCAAAGCCTGCTATGTTTTTTAGACTGTGAAAAAACTGTAGTTAAGATACCATACACGTGGACATTTTATAGAGTGTATCCAAGATAACAGATGTGATAAAGACAATCACTAACCTTGATCCCCTTGAAAGTGGCATTAAATTATAGAAGTAATAAACTAATGACAGGATCAAGTTGCACACAGCATCTGCTTCCTAAGCAAAGGCAAAAAATAAAGACTGCTTAATGTCCAGATGTTACCATGTACATAAACACACTGGAAAATTTTACAGCACTTATTTTAAGAATAACCATTTTAAATGTGAAAACATACCAAGCTGAATTTCAGTAAATACATAGAAGCAAGATGAAATTATGCATTTTATATTTAGGTGAAAGAGTTTATCTATAGAGTTTTAAAGGATGAAAAATGCAAAGCACAGGTTCAAGTATGGCCAGGTTCTTATTACAACAGAAATGAACATAAGTACACAAAAAGAAATTGTGTTCATATTGCTTCTCACCCTGCATCCAGTCACTATAAACCAAATCTGTGTGATCTTAAGCAGTGCTTATCAGAACAGCAAAACAGCAATTACAAACTCATGCAAACAAAAAAAAAGAGAAAAAAATCTAGCACTTCTATTGCAGAGCACATTGTGATATCAAGAGCTTGTCTAGACTCTCTCCAATTACTGCAGCAAGGCACAGCAAATTTAATCGGCAGATGGAATTATGGCAACTTCTTATATTATTGGACATAACTGGGTTTAAACAAGCAGTCAGTTTTATTACTTAAGATCTCTGTCAGAAAGCATTAAGACATTGACTGTCAAAAACAAGGTATAAAAACATAATAGAATTTTGTCAAGGAACTCATAATTTTCACTGAAACAGGCTTACCCCCAGCTCTGCAGAAAGAATCAAAATTTTTCCTTTAGCTGTTAGATCCTTATACAGTGCATCTATTTCTGCATGATACAGCTGCGTTCTTTCTTCTGTTGTCTGAGTTTCAACTGAAAACAATATGTTTCCAACTCTATCAAGCAGATTAAGCAGGAAAGTGGATAAATTATTTTGCACACATTCAGGCTAAGTAACAAATGCACAGCAGTAATATACTACATCATAAACATTTTCCCCATTTTTTTTTTCTTTAAGCAGGAGATTATGTGAATTACCTTCATTTTACTAAAGCAAACAAAAAACCCCACTTGAATTAAAAAACATGCTGTTGTGATGCAAGTTTGTCATATATAAGATTGCAATCTAATTTTAAAATAATTTTTTTGCCTTGGAAATATAAAACATAATTAACTTTTAAATTCATCAGTCCTGAATTGCTTTGGTATAAAAGTGTAATTACAAACTATGGGTCACAAGCAATTAACATGGAACAAAATTCGTACAGAGTAAAATGCTGTGTCACTTCCCTGCCACCAAAATAGTTTTCTAAAATAGTGGAGACATTTTGCATCACTTCACTGCACACAGGCATATGATTTAGAATGCAAAATTAAAAACCAATAGACACGTTAACACTTCAAAAGAGAAGTTGAAAATCCATGCCCTACATTAGTAGCACACATGTTTTGGGGAAATTCCCAAGCACAGAATTTAAAAGCCTGTAATAAACCAATACATCAAAAGGCAAGAACTTGAGTCAACTTTAGTCAAACTCTGATGGCAGCTAAAGGGGTTTCTGGTTAGTCCTAATTAGATTCAGACTAATGTTCTTTGAAAAGAGCTAGTATCCATAAAGTGAGATATTTGCTATCTCACTCAAACAGCAGCCCAAAGGCCCAGCTGAGCATATGGTACAGATCAAACTGCAGATACAAGATCTGCAAACATCTCAAAGAATAGGCAAAATGAAAAGGCCAAAATCCAAATAGAAGGGCCTTTTTCATTCTCTTTTCAGCATCCAAAGCAAAGTCTCATAACAAGAAAAGCATTTTGGTATGGATAAAAACCAAGACTTTTCCTCCTTTTGGTATTTTAAACTGTAGGAACAATATCAAAGACTCCCTTCATTTATACACTATCTGTTAGAGAACCACTCCAACAGGATGAACTCCAGAAACAGTATCCATATTCTCCCTTTGTTACAGAAGCTCTGAAATAAACAAGTGGTGGCAAAAATGTCAACAGTCAAAAAACAAAAACTACTTTATACAAGTAGAAATGGCATTTGAGAAGATTAATCACCAAAACTTCATCATTATTTAATGCATTTGAGCCCCTGAAAATAACAAACATACTTATCTCCTGTTATTGTAATTGTGAATCCATCATATTCTTTCCCTTGATCCTTGAGGCTGGGGACTTTTGTGTTCACAGTAAACCCATCTCTTGTCTTACTATTAAACTGCTTTCAAAAGAAAAAGATAGCAATTATAGAGTGAATGCAAAGAGACAGTCTGCCTCCATTGTTCTGAAACACCTGAAACTCTGCACAGAGATGAAAGTGAAAAAGCTGAGTGAATAATATGAAGAGTTACTGTCAACTACATTACTTCATTCATTTCTTCTTCTTACTAAATGGAAATCTTAAGTACTGAATCAGGCACACTGTCACCCAACTCTAAGTATATACACAGCATACACAATTGTACCACCTATGAAAAGTAAATGTATATACAGTTTCAGTAGTGAGAATTTTCCCCACTTTGCATGTTGACAGTAACCATATAGTGGAACAATGTAAATACAAAAGCAGAAATCTAAGAGTCTGCTTATTGTGTTTATGCCAGGAAGCAGATGCATTAGCTCCAAGAGTGGATTCCAGAATACAGCTCTTAGCAACAACTTCCTAACTGTGATTCCATTTCAATTAATGTTTATCCTCAGCAGAAGGAAAAATATCAGAGTTTAAAAATTCTACAAAGCTGCATGATCTAGCTGTAATACTGCAGCCAAAGAGTTGTATAAACCACGTAAAACTGTATTTAAGCAAAGCCAAAAGCACAGCTTTTGACATACAACATTCCCCAGCTATCCAAACAACCAAAGGGTGTCAGTATTAGCAGGCATTCATTTTATACAGGCACTAATAGTGACTACTGTGCGACAGTGTTGAATTAATTGTGACAATTATTTACTTTAAAATAGAACTTATGATTCAGGATGTTATGTTTAAGGAGAATCTACATTTATTTTAAAGAAACAAATCTAAAAACCTCTAATGAGAAACAGTATTCTGCTTAGATATGATTCAGAATAGGATACAGTTGAGTTAAACCAGACAAAACACACAGGTTATGAAAAGCAGGAAAAATACTTGCTGCCAGTTCCAAGAAACATGCATTTTGAGCTACGCCAAATACAGCCCACTATGTTTATACATATTTTTCTTCATTGTCTTGGAGTAACCTATATTTTTAACTCTACTAATAGCAATTTTCTTTTCTGGTCCGTGATTCCACAGTAGCCCTCAGGGGCATACTATGGGGCCCTGTTTGCATATTCTTTTGTCAGTAGGGAACACTTGAGCTGTTTCTGCATCCCAACACCTATCATCTGTTCATTCCAAGTTTTTTTTACTAGGGTTCAGCTGGTATCTTCCCAGTTTCCTCTTCAAAGGCCAAAAACAAGACAAGTGTATAAAAAAAGAACTTCTGAAACTATGACATGACACTCATATTTGTAATATCTATTAAAAACACCCCATAAAACAATACAGAGCTTGAGCCACATAGCTTCTGTAAAGTTACCTGTAGCACTTGCTTGTGCACTATATCAAGCATATTCAAAACCAGACAGTGTATCAGCAGTAGCAAGGTAAATACATCATAAAATATCTGTTCTATGGCAATCAGTTAGCACTGCTTAGAGATAGCTTGGTATCTACAACCTGTCCATGACACCACAGTGCAGGCATACAGACAAGAAAGTTATGAGTTTGTCTCCATTTAGAATGACTATTCCTTCCCAAATTTTGTTTTATTCTAAATGAGGTCTTGTTCAACCTTTTCAAAAGAACTATTTTGTAACAGTATTTTCCCAAACCCAAATACTTACATATTGGTCATGCTAGACAAATCTGGGGTAAAACCTCTGACTTAAACCTAACTTAAGCTTCATTAGGTTGAGATAAGAGTATAACACATTTGGCATGTTTCATGATCCACAGTCATTATATAGGCACTGCCACTAGCAAGAAGAAAAACTGCAGATTTCACCAGCTCCATATTCCAGAGCACAAGATTGCAAAGCACAATTTCAGGTTGGTTCAGACAACTAAGGGCAGCCAGTCCCCCGTGTTCCCCTCTGCCAGCATCTACCATGTGCTGACCTACACGAATGATACTAACACAAGGAGAGCTTGCATGCTCCTTATCTTTCAAATATACCATCAGTTATTTTCTTCATACTGTACGTACATGCTGGGAGCCCATTACAGCAGATTTGACCACAGACCTTTCTGGCTGATAGGGCTGACTTCAACCAACTATATTCAGCATTTTGTTTTCCTCTATTTACCACAGCTAGATCAAGCCTTTCAAATATACATTACACATCTGTATATATCAAAGGAAAGGTCAGACTCTACACAAGTAGATCTGAAATAAACTGAGTTAGTGTTTCAATGGTCACATTCTGGTGAACTGGATATATTCCAGAATAAACTGTATTACTTTTAGCATATTTTGAAGTGTTTTCTTCAATTTACCTTCATTATTGGAAGAAGATCTTCTACCTTATGCACTTTTTCCAAGGCTTCTCGAACCTCCATTAATCCTTTTGGATTATTAGCACTAAAAAGAGAAATAATTACGTACAGAATCGCAGTGGTGGAATGCTTGTAAGATTTTTGAAAATCCACCCACCGTTAACCTAATTAGCTAACCTATGGTTAGTAGCACGAGTTACTGAAAACAACTTATTTTTTGAAAAGGAATTTTTTCATAGGTGGCCATACGCACATTTATTCTAGCACCTCTTTTTAAAAACAAACCAAAACAAAACCTCTCCATCCTAGATCATCTGATTATTTTTTTCCAGCTTAAAACTTCAACAGTATGCTTCATGTTTATCTTATTCATTTGCTCTTGGGCACTCTGAAGTGCAGAACTGTGTTTCCAGGTGTGTGTGGACAAGAGGGTTGTTGATGAGAGGAAAAAAAATTGTTAGAAATCCTCTTCTCAAAACGTGTGCATTTCTGTAGCTTTAAAAGGACATCAATACTACAAATGCAGGCATAGCTGAGCACCTCTCAACTTCATTTATGACCTTACTCAGATTTTAAGAACAGAAGTATTCTTCAAAACACCACTCAAATTGGTTTGGTTTAAGGTCAAAGGCGGCTAGCTCAACCTGAACAAGCTCTCTCCATCAGAGACAGACGTCACAGCTACTACAAAGCTTATACACCAGTAGCTATCACAAATGTTCTAAATCTGAAATGTTTTCAACAGTTTTAAGACTCCTCTGCACTTCTGATTTTGATATTTACATAGCAAAATCAATTCGAGCAACAGAACTCTATATTTAACAAAAATTACCAGGCCAAAGAAAAATCAGAGGACTTAAGACGTCCTTAATTTTTCAGTTTATCAGAACGTTGTTGCCACAAATGAGCTATGGGTTGGGCAGACACTACTCATGAAAAAGTGATCAAATTTTGTAACAGATAACAATAACAATTTTAGAATCTTTAGTCACATTTTCTGTTTGAGATTCTGCACTGGAGCACAAGACAGTTGTAAAGTCTACAACCCATCTGTGTAACAATTAGTAAAGATTTCCTGTTCCTTCAAAACTACTTGCCAAACACCAGTGCATATAAAATTACCATCCACAACTTCTATAATCCCTTCTCCTCACTCTCAAAGGTGGGATTCATCACTCTACTGTTTAACAAATTATTCTCGATATAGTCAGAGAAATTTTGTTTTTATCTGGTGGGGACGTGACATCTTGAAGAAGCCATTTTTAGAAAGAAGTGAGACCTACTCAGGCCAAAACAGCAGGTACAAATTCAATAGAATGTTTTAACTATAAGCATACTGTAATGAGAATATTTTTCCTATTAGTTTAAGTGGATTTGCACTTCCATTGAGAAATACAACAGTTATAGGCAATAAGAAAACTAGAAGAAAGTAGAATTAAGACAATATCCTTCAGACGTGAATATTAAGTAAATTTCAAATCAGTTATCACCAAGGGAGTGAAGCAGTACTTGTGGGGAGAGGGAAGGTTAACAATAAATAAATCAGTAATTTACCTGTGATAAACAAGGATCCTATCTTTGATAAAATGAAGAATTTTCTCAAAGTACTCCAGGTACCGCATGTTAATGACCTGCCCCCTACAAAACAAAACATAGTTTTAAGTCCTGCTTTTCAGACCAGCATTCCAGGATAAGGCACAAACATTACTCGTTACAGGTTTGACAGAATTTTATCCGCAGATGCTTTCAGATCAAAGAAAAGGACCAGAGGTGACCCTGAAGTGGCAAATTGTCCATCCCAATTTTGAATGCAGATTCTAAGATGAACTTGCAACAACTCACATATCATTGGAACTGTTCTCAGATAAACTGCATTTCACAGGTATTTTCTTATTTTCTGTATATCCATTATCTATATAATTACCCATTCTTAAAAGGATATAATAATTCTCAGACTTTTAGACTAGTGGAAATTGAAGAACTAAGAGAGAACTATTAATCTGCACACTGACTGACTTTGGGAGCCAACAACTCCCCAATTTCCATATTTGCCAAGACATGTGGCTGATATGCTCTGACAGTCCACATACAGTTTTCATTATTCATCTGAACCTCCATATACTGCATTAATTTTGTTTTAAGTCCTAACAACTGGGACTATTAACTACTTAAGGAAGAGAACAAAAAAAACCACCTCGTTTTCTCCCATGGAACACTATGAAAAAATACAAATAAAAACTTGGTAAAAACTTGCTAGGATACTAACCACTCTGAGAGGAAACATTACATACCATTATTGCATTTGTAGGAGTCCTTCCTCTTCTCCCAGTCTACAAAACAAGATTTTATAAAGCAAATGTTATCGCTCTCTGAGGAAGCAAGACCACTGTCAATCACAGGAAGGAGTATACACTTGGCTTTTATTCACTCTGAGTGATTTTGGCAGCTTAACTCTCCATTGTTTCAACTCCACCATCTCCCACTTCAGTACGTCTACTCTCACAAGTAATGGCAGAATCACTCTTTAAAAACTGAACAGAATTAGAAACATATACATATCTGCACAAAAGAAAGGGAGGGAGGGAAGGAAAGAGGAAGGACAAAGGTAAGTTTTCTGTACATTATTTGCCCTTGTTGTACGTCCCATCATTTTCCATTTGTTTTTAATATATCTGTACAACAGGCAGAAGCACGTCAGAATGAGGAACTGGATTTTCCTTTAGTGGCATCTTGGAAAATACATACAAATCAAACCTGTCTGTAAAGCTATCTAGAAGCAGTAGTACTGAAGAAGACTTCTAGTGGGTGGTCAGACACCACTTTTGTTTATTCCACACTGTCTCCTTGTTTAATGAGCACTACCACCAAAAATTCACAAGTAGCAGTGTTCCAGAGAGTGTCTTTATTCTTTTGTAAAAGCACAGAATACATCACTAATGTTTGGCTGATCCCAAATCCTTGTTTTGCCCACGGAAATAGCTCAAGCTTTTAAAAACACTTTCTCAAAATCAAAATAAGCAAGTTTCACCATTTGCCAGTAGAGAGAGAGAAGCCACAGTCCTACTTGTGTGTAGACCCACAAATAAGTAGAGACAGCCAATACAGCTGAATTTCAAGACTATTCAGACCTAGAAGCCTATCAAACATACTGAAGTGCAAGACTTCTCTTACATACCCTCAAAAGTTCCCCAAATTAAAACAAACAAACGAACGTTTTCTGACTCTCTTCAATCACTATGCCATTCTGGGAATGGATCTTGAATTCAGAAGTCAGGGAATGCTAGTGTCTCCATACCAAAACTCATCTGTTAGGAATCACTGGAAAATCCTGGACTGTAAATGCAAAGAAATCAGAGTAATGAAAATGTTTATGCTATGAGGTGTCTAATCCAAGTAATTCTGCACACAGAAATTACTTGTGCACAGTGTATGCCAAACAAACTAGAAACAGCCTGAGCTCAGCATGACTAGGTCTGTCATGAATACTAAAACTACAAAATAAAGCTCCACTTTTAAAATCTTCCAGAGGCTATCTAGTTTAAATAG
This sequence comes from Odontophorus gujanensis, assembly GCA_013399175.1. NCBI lineage: Eukaryota > Metazoa > Chordata > Aves > Galliformes > Odontophoridae > Odontophorus > Odontophorus gujanensis. The sequence continues at coordinate 124,902 of VXAB01005938.1, read as the reverse complement.
ATGATTCCTCCCTGCTTTCCACTATTCCCTTCCTCTATAGCTACCCTCATTTTTGGAAAATAAATTGCACAGGTGCGTGGTGTAGTAATACTAAAAGTTATGTACAATACCCAGCACTAGTAGCACAACTGAGGAACTTGTAGTTACCAGCATGAACAAACAAACAAACAAACCACAGAACCAAACTTGGTACTTGCAGTCGTATTTATTACTTACTTTTAAGAGAATGTGTAACATCCTTAGAATGTCAAAATGTTATTAAGTCAATATTGTTAGTAAGTCTTATTTAAGCTACTGTCAGCAGAGGCCGTAATAAGTTAGGAAATCAAAAACCATTAACCATCTCTTTTCACATCTACTACTAGAATATGAAACAAAAGATTGGTATTTTATCCTTATCACTCTACTACTATTGATGCACTTCTTAACTGACTGAATAGCTTATATCTCAGCATATTTACTAACCATGAAGAACTGCCATTTGTCAGACTAGATAATCTATTATACTTAGTCTTCAGATAGCCAAGAAGAATTCAGAGTAATTTTTAAATCATAAGGTTAATATAAAGCAACGTTCCTGAAAAACAGTTGCAAGACCATAAAATGATCTCAATTATCAACAAAAAAGTTATAGTTTTGCAGCCTATTAATATCTTCAATTAGCAGCTATTTTCCTGCTGAATAGATCTGTATAATCTCCGTGTGTTACTTAATAATCTACTACATTTTTGTTTAGAAACCATAAAGGACTTAAATATGTTTCAAAAGTTGTTTATTGCACTTGAATATAGTCTTTTTTCTTTTTTTATCCCTCATCTGATGTGAAATGATCAGGAAAGAATTAAAAAGCAGAAACAAACCACTACCATGGGAAGTCAACCAATGAAAACTGCTAGTATTTGGGACACGAAATGATCAGATACTGGTTCCTAGAATTAGAAAGGATGTCGTCAGCATAAGTAGGACAAGTTCCCAAGGGTGCTTCAAATCTATTGTTCCTTCCCAAAAAGCCCCAAGAGAGTAACTTGCAGAAAATCATCAGTTTGTTATTAAAAAGTATGATACAAATGGCAATGAGGTCTCCAAAAGGTAAGGCCCAAGAAGTTAAGAGTTTGATTAGTTGTGGGCCTTTCACATTGAGTGCTTGTAAGAATTCTTTCAAATTTCTGCAGAACTGGACCAGTGAATAGTGAGTTTTGTTTTTCTCTCAGCAGAGAACACTAGCAATTGAAGTACTTTGGCCAGTGAAAAATGGAGTTCCTAACAGACAGCCTATACAGAGGTGGACTTCTGCCGATTAAATGTTCAAAATTATTTCAGCATGGTAATCAAGTGCTGTAACATGAATGTCCTTGTCTTCTGCCAGTTCAGATCACATCGGAATTAAGTTCCTCCTCACCAATTTAAGTTAAGAACAGATAGAAACAGACTAAGTATGGAAAACATCCCTGCCTCAACAGCTTCTTGTTAGTTCCACTGGATCTTAGGTGTGTGGAGAGAGGAATGCAGCAACAGCAAAGATGGACAGTTTAGAACCAACTCTAACATTTGATTTGAAGGCAGACAGAAACCTAAGCACAATGCAATCCAAAAATAAGCAAGTTCTTAGCATAAACACTGATTTTCACTTGGAATTTAAAACTACATTGTAACTGCTGCCTAAAGCAAAGGGCAGCCTAGTAGAATGGTAAGAAGAATGGGGAGAAATTATCATCTGCTTCTGCGAGTGAACATCAGAGTAACACTATTTTTCCTCAATAAAAAGTTATGCTTGAGAAGGTTTTACTTCCCCTGTCCTTTTCCAGATGCTTTCTCACAAAGGAAGAAAAAGATATAGAAGCAGAATGACAGATCAAGGATTCAATACTTCTGACAGTGGGGGAGAAGAAAAGCTGAAATCTTGCTTATACATTTACTTACAAACACCCTCTGCTCCTGTGATTGACAGTGATGTTGCCACATTGAGTCTCTCACACTTCTACCACTTAATGGGTGGTAGCGCTGTCTTGACTGCAATACTGAGTCTTGCAGCATGGGAGAAGATGGAACGTACAACAGTGGTTGAATCTTAAATTTCACCTTTGTTTGAAAGTGCACCTATTATCCTCATCAGGTTACTTACTTGCTTTTGTCGCCTTTGCTTTAATCTGACATTCCCTGAGAATAAACAAAGACTGTTCTGTTCTACTGTATGTCAGTAATGATGGTAAAAGAACTGCTCTGTTTCATAACCACTGTCACTGCCTTCAATAAGCAGTGTATGCAAGAATTAGAACTGTGATGAACTCTACCTTAAATATCAAACTTAGATCATTTGGGAATTAAAAACAGCATGTAAAAATATGCATCTTCCAGGTACTGCTTATCCCTTGAAATCTGGGAGAAAGAGGAACCGTCATAAGGGAAAATCAGGAGTACACACAAAAAACAAATGGTCCATTAGAAAATAAATAATAAACATTGGGGCAAAACAATAAGGACATAGGTACTGAAAATTAAAGGACACTGTTTTGCAAACAACCAGTAAACTTCAGTACAATTCCTTAGTGTGTGTGGAAAAATTTTGGAAAAATTCTCATACCTGATTAAATTAATGTGGTTATTGAAACCTCTGCTGAGGCTTCGTGCAGGCATTTGGTCCAACCAAAGCACAGGCTGGTCAGGGTCTGCTATCCTACGAAGACAAAAGACATTATTATCGGCACACATTTCACTCCATGTACTATTTCTAATTGAACTTTACTCATACACAAAATAATTATAGGTAAAAGCTAGAAATAGGCAGTCACAAAGAAGTGCTCCCTGAGAACATCTAGGATTTTCCTAAGAATATCATTAAGCATTACACGTAGCTATGGTTAACAAAAAATAAGGGCTTCAAACAAAGTTGCAGGGTATCTTAGGATCTTTCACAGTCTTGCTTCAACTACAAAAAGTCACTCCAAAGCTTCCCCCCTTTTTAAAAAGGGAAAAACAGTACTTTTCCCAAGGGCACTCCTGATGCCTAAAACATCTTTCTGTTTTATCAGAATACTTTCTACTCGTAGAGTGGCACCTAGCACTCATTTTCTTCTCTTTCTAAATTCAGTAGTGCAGAAATAAAGGTTCTTGCTTCTGATGTCTTTCATTTAATAAATTAAGAACAGTAGCCCAGGTAGAGACAACAGATGTTATCCTAGAGCCATCCTGCTGATATGCTTCAAACATGTTTTGTGTAGGTCTGTTTTTAAGGAGAGGTTATCACTCTGACTGCTACTCCTAATAGGCCCATTATATCTAGTTATCTGCACAGTTATTACTAACACTATAATATTACTGTATTTCTTATCCTAGTTTGTTTCAGCTACACAGGTGAAACCTATGCCCACTACTATACAATAGGTTCTTTGCCACACAAGTTATCTTTTATTTTGAAGGAAAGAAAGAAGCATAACAGGGACTTGACTTCACTAAGGTTTCTAGATGCTACTATCATGAAAACAAACAAAATTAGTTACCCTACGGTAATTGGGATTCTTCAATCAAATATGCCTATGATTAATCCATTACATTAATGCCAATACCAACACCCACACAGAATTAAAAAATGAATGAATTAAAAAAATTCCTGAATAGAGAGTCTGACTTCGCTGTATGCTAATTGGTAGTGGCCTAATATTAACTATTATGAGAGATATTTTATAGGATTCTGGTTTTTAAATAATTAAACCAATAAAATGCTGTATTTTGACTTCTTGGTCTCAAAAAAAAAAAATTCAAGTAAGAGTAAGAATGAATTCAGGTATAAGTGCTAATGTTACTGCCAGAATAATGACAGAAAAATGTGAATTATGACTCAAGAAACGCATAAGCCACAAAAAACTATTTGCAAAAATATTCTTGATGACTATAATGTGCTTGGTCTACTTTTCTTAAGTACCTATAGTTGGCTCTTGCTGTCAACAGGATGCAAAGTTATATTGATCACTGGGCTTAACCAATGAAGAGGGTTACCTAGGGACCATGAGACCAAGCTGGTAACTTTCTCACTAAGGAACCTGAAGTGGTGAGATCGATCCGATAATCAACATGTGGATATGTTACTACAAAATTTGTCTACAGATTGGTTTTAAGGAAAAACCTCTGAAGAATTTGCTTTGAGTGTAACTTCAGATGATAACTTCTTACATTTTTTATTCTTCTCTCTAAAGAATTGGGCACCAAAAAGGTCCACTGATACCAGGCACACATATGTCATGTCATGCCAGTAACACAGTATAAATGGAGTATTAAAGGACAGAATTTGACCAACAAAGGCCTCCTAAAATAGAAAACAGTGAATGACTATACATGATAACTTCCAAACAATTGGCTATTGATCTACGTAACACAGTTATAGCTAACAGCTCTATTAGCATAGCTCAGTGCCAAAAAAAACCTGTACTATCTACTTCTTTACAGTCAGAAAAATTGGTTGAAATGAGAGGGAAGATACTCTTCTGATGAATGTTTTATACACTAGGGAGAAGTGACAGAAAAGCAAGCTGGGAGACATGTTAACATAGTACTGAACTCAAACTTTTCAGATGAATCTGATTACATACACGTGTGGATCAAGAACTGATGCCTTCCATGTTTGTATGACATCTTTCTTTTAGTCTACTCTGTTCACATTACAAACTTCGAACAAAAAAACCCAAACCAAGTAAACACCTTTCAAACCCTAGCACATCTCAGTCTAAGCTCTTCATTTAGATCATGTAATGTTACAAAGGCCTTTAAGGAATGCACTGGATTTTTCAGAGGATATGCACAAATACACATTCAAGGACATAGGCTAACATCCATCTGTTTCTAGCAAAGAAAGAACAATTGTTCTACCTGTTCTGACTTCAGCCCCTTGGTTAACTGAAGCATACACCACTGTTAAACTTAAGGCTTGTTTTCTCTCTTCTTTTACCATTACCTTCGCCACTTCACAGCAATATCAAACATATCCCTCCACTGCATCAGTCTTGTCTTCCCATTCATCCGAACTTTTGAGTTGGCCCACGTTCGCTGCACAGCTTGCATTACCTCTAACGTAGCCAACCCCATTGCTGGGAGGTGGAAGGAGGGAAAGACAAACAACAACAAAAGTAGAAAAATCAATTAGAACCAGATACTTACTTTCATACAGACAAAAAAAAACAAAGCAGGGAAGTGATGTATTGCCAGACAAAACTGTCAGCATCAATCAGAACGGGGAGATCATGATTTCCAACTGAACTGCTAATACCATTATTTTCATTTTAAAACTATTTAATAATTTCAAATGCTTACAGATTAAGATAAATCTACAGATAGCAAAGGCAGAGCATTAAATCATAACTACACTTTTTTATTTGTCAGATTTATAGAGCTTTTCCAGTATACCTCTGTGTATTCTTTTATTTGGAAGAAATCCTGGTGTCTCATACTGCATCATGGAACCCAGATGATCAGCTACACATATGAGTTCTTGCACATCAGTTCTGTAGCTTTCAAAATTCTGAAATAACACATCTCTTAGGGAAGAGAAAAACATACATCAGACATAAATTGGCAACATAAATCCTGGAAGTTATAAAACAATTTGTTTGTATGGTAATCAATACAGTTTGTGCAGGAAATACTAAAAAACTTTATAAAGAACACCCATTTCTCCTCACCACCACCAAACACACACAGTATTTGGCAGTTGTACTCTGTATCTGAAGTCAAATCCTGGTCCTACTCAACTCACTGTTGTAAAAAACTATTTTGCTTTCAGAACCCCTCAATATATTAACTAGAACTGAGTTAACTGACAACACATCACCCCTCAGTATTACATTTACTCTAAGGAACCTCAAGACTAAATAAGGAAAGAATAGATATAGAAACCAGAAGCCTTGTTCTATGACTTCCCTCCTAATTCTGTAAAATACAAATCGTGTATATGGAACAGAATCACAAAAAACCACACACTTAACTCAGCATTATATATAAAGAATAAATCAGAATACATCTAGAAATGCATTTACAGTGGGTGAAATTACTACCCTTTGTTTATATATATTAGGCTAGTGTTTAGAAACATGTATCTCCTACTTGGCTGAAATCATATTGGTTACCTAAATTATTCTAGAGAATATGTTCTCCCAGTGAAACCCAGATGTTATTAAAAGCCTAGCTGGGGAAAAATAAAAGCACATAGTAAGAAACTGTAGCAAGTGTGCTACGGAACACTGTACTGAGGACCTCAAAATTACCAATGTCTGAATGTTATTTGCAAAGAGAACAAAATAGAATAGTAAATAATTAAAGCTGCATTATGCAGAACAATTTTACTTGATTATGTGAAGATCAACTTGCAAAAACCATCTTAAGTTCATTCTTTTTTTCTTATGAAACAGATCAGCTCCAATCCCTATGATTTTGGAAAGAACTTGCACACACAGTGGAATACTGCAGGTAATTCTGGGGCACTTATACATTTTAAGAAGTCAGGATTTTAAAAACATCGGAGAAGGCTTAAATAAATACTCACTTTATATGAGGCTGTAACCCTGGTTGTTCTTCATAATTTTCTATAAGAAAAGGAAGATTTTTGGCCCAGTGGTCCTTGAAGTTTCCAGGGAGATCTGTATCAGTATTATACTCTGTAAGAGGGGTATCCAAGTGTGCATGCAGGTACCTAGAATACTCTGCAGGAAAGGAAATAAAAACCACTGGCACATCAGTTTACTTCTGTAATTACATGAAACCAGAAAACAGGTTATACATTTGTCAGTGATCCAACATGATTTTAATAAGGTATTACTTTTAGATAATACAATTTCACTATTAGCTAATTTCCAAGACAGAAATATATCTACTTCAGCTAAATATTTACCAGTATGCAGATAAACATATTTGACTTATGGTGCTGGCTTTTAACCATACAATCAGTTGCTAAGCGTGTATATTTTTGGATGACATATTCTACAGCACTCATGAGAATATACAACGGTGCATGAGTGAACTTTCAGAGGAATTAAGAAAAAACAACAAAATTAAATTAAACTAACAAACAAAAATTTCAACTTACCTCGGAGATATTTCACTTTCAGATACTCTGGGCTAGCTTTCTGGCCTGGTAGTGGATCATTTAACATAACTTTAGTCTGAGCTTTAATGCCTTCATAAAACTGTCCCATCGCAACATGGCTGAGTCCTTTCATATACTGACATACTTCATTGTATGGTTCTAGCTGTAGACACCTCTAAGAGATTAAAGGAATGAAGCACCCACAGATCAAGAAAGAGAGAATGAGTATATTCAAGTAAGCTAACACTCATGTGGACATCTCATTTCAAGTATATTTTTAGGCCATGGACATACAATCAACATATTTTTTGTTCTGCCTACTACTTAATGTCCACAGAAAGGAGCAAGATTTTGTTTACCCACAGAAACACACACTGTTGACTTTTTTTGCAAGCTAGACAGATCACCGTATAGTGGGAACGGTTTCAAACAAAGAAAATTAGTCAAAAAATCGTATACAAATTTCCAATGTTTATATATATTTTAAGCTTAAAAATAGAAACAAGACTAAATACTTTCTTCCTTGAATTACAAAAAAAGTCAGGTTTCAACACAAGTAAAGTATTAGCAAAAACTACATAGAACTTTTCAACAAGAGCTTGGTTTTCAGAAATTCATCAAGCAGTTAGAGGAAGTATCTTTGTTTCAGCCAAATTTCATTTCCAGTCTTTAACTGTAAAGTTTAAGCATCTTTTTATGGCAGACTTCAAAACTGTATTTTAATTCAAATGCACAATCATTTTTGCATTCAGAATGTAAAACCTTGCGTGTTTCTTTTTTTAAACATTTGTTTGCAGCTTCTCGTTAAAACCTTTTAAAATTTATTAAGTTAGGGCCTTATACTGCATACCTTAAAATTCTTCAGTGCTTCGTCTAAGCTACCATGATGATAAAGCATCATTCCTTTGAGCTGCAACGTTTGAACATGATTTTGATTCAGCAGCAAAGCCTTCTGGAAGCTCTCTGTAGCAGCATCGAAGTTTCCAAGTTCCCTAGGGAATTCCATAAGGTGTAAAGTGAAGAATACAGGGGAAAAAAAAAAAGTTGTTTCCATGTGTCCCCGTGAGATATCATTAAAGAGGAGTGTAATATCAATGGAGGATTTCCTAAATAAAAGCAAGAATTCTCCAACTGTTTTTTAGCGTCCAGAGCAAGTGGCTGGGGCCTGCAACAGGCTCCCAAGGGCAGTGGTCACGGCACTGATCTTGCCAGCATTCAAGAAGCATCTGGACAATGCTCTCAGACATACTGTCTGATTTCTGGGTGGTCCTGTACAGAGCCAGGAGTTAGACTCGATGATGATCCCTATGGGTCCCTTCCACCTCGGAATATTCTATGACTCTACAACAATTGCAACCCACTGCTTTCAGTGAAAAACGCATGTTCTGTATGCTGAAGGAAGCCTACAGCCTGAAGAAAAAGCACACAATCATGTCACTAAAAATCTGTATTTAACACTTTTGTATCAACCCTGCCCAAATTAACCCTTGAGATGCATTCTTGCTGCAGTAGTATCCATGCTGTAGATCAGCAATTTCCAGATAGTAAATTAAAACATGAAGAACTGCCAAGAGACAGCAGGTTGGGGAAAGAACTACAGTGTGCACAGATTATCAGTTGATGACTATTTTATTTTCTCATCTTTTTAAATACAAAGTATGTGTGTTTTTCTCCTTAATAGTTTATCTGTAAACCACCTTTAAAGTAACACATTTCATTCAATTGTAAAACAATTTTTTTAATTACTATTATTATTATTTAAGTGGTTAGTTACACCTTACTGCTTAAATCAAGCTTGGAACCTTTTAAAATGTAATTGATAGTAAAAGTAACCACATTTCTATATTAAAATATCCTAGCTAGATTAATTCTCAGAACTGTAGTGGTGGCAAAAGATAAACTGATAAAGGATCTAGCAGACAACTGCTGCTAAAAAAAGCCATGTGCACAGTACAATGTGCTGTTCATAAATTTAAGCAACAGAATAATCACTGCAACTAAAGAACATAATAATAAAAGGAAATATGAATGTATTTTTTACTAAATGTTTCCATTTAAAAAAGAATATTTAGCCTACCTAAATCATAGCTCACAGATACCTGCTATTCACCTGATTTTCGACCTGGAGCTGTTGGAACTGAATTAATTTCTAGGTTTGGTTCGTAGTTTTATTTGTACTGAACACCTGACATGCCATACTGCCAACAGAAGCTACCAAATACACATACTGTTCTGTATGGGTTTGTAACAAATGTATGAAAGTTAGGACGGCATTTTAAATAACATAATCATATAGAAAAAGAGCTTAAAACTGCTTTTGACAGTCATTACCTGTAGGCTTGTCCTAGACTTTTATAGGCATCTATGAAGTCTGCTTTCTGTTTCAGAGCTTCTTTGAAAGACTCAATGGCTTCCTGTAGAGACACACCAACAAGATATTAACAGTCTCCTTGAGCACTTTCTAGTCCATTCAAGGAGGAATTTAGCATTATTTCCACTTCAACCCCTTCCCTTCACAAACCCTCTTCATTCCATGAAAAAAAGTGGAATAACATCATAGAGATCTTAGAGATGCCAAATGTAAACATCTGTGAAAGCACTACACAAACACATCATCAGTTATGCACTGCATATTCACCAATATCCGGCAACCACAACAGTACTTACAAGTCATATTATGGAGTATTACATCGTTAGCAATGGGATCAAAAGTGATAGCATTTTAATTCTGCTTGTACTCTTATGCCTTAAAAAAAAACTTTGTGTGAGAAAAATACAAAAGCAGAACAAGCTAGGTGTTGATCTGTATACACTTATTTAATATTACCTTACCTTCAAAAGTCCTCTGTGAAAAAATGTCAAGCCTTTGTAAAGCATAGCTATAGGCTGATTTTTGTTCAGTTCCAGTGAGTGCTGAAAATCTTCATGGGCCGTTGCATAATCCTATGATAAAGCACATTTCAGATGACAGAAGAAAAACACATAAGAGGAATACAAATTTGTACCTTCATAAAATAAAACTGTAAAATTCTGTTTAATACAGAAAGCCTCAGGGCTAAACAGCAACAACTGTCAGCTGCCACTCAGAATATGAAAGAACAAGAGATGCATAATACATTCCATAATTGATTTTCAGTAAGTGCTGTACAACATATAGTAATTGAAAAACTAGCTAGACAGATAGAGAGATCAGAATAAAGCAAGTTATCAGCAATTTTGAATTGTTACAATCCTTATGTAAAACAAATAACTAATCTCCAAAATGTCTGACAATTGACACAACAAAACAGGATAACAGCATTTTTGTATTTATTTATTAATTCATTAAGATATATAATAGTTACTTCATCAGACATAACTTTTTTCCTTTTGAGACTGATATCTAAAATACCTTCTAATTGTAGCTGTAAGTTATAAATCAAAACAAACTATCTATATCCAATTCCTCAAATGAAGAAAATAATCAGACTTACACAGGCAAGGTAAACTGTACAGTTGCTCTCTGCATTAAATAGATAAGCAGAAAAAAATCACTGAATAATACCTCTGAACTGTTGGAAAGTTAAATATGGGAAAAGCAGGACTTCTGTGGGTTTTTTTTTCATTTAAATACAAAAGATGCTCTTGAGCAATAGCAACAACTGATACTAAAAGCAAAAAAGGACAGCAACAGAAACACACACACAACCAGAACCAAACAGGATGCCCCAAATCTACTGACCTCAGATATGAAGTACAGGGTACCTCTGTGTCGGTAGAGCCGTGCTGATGGCTGTAACTGAATAGCTCTGGTGAGATCAGATAATGCTTCACTGATTCGTCCCAGTGGGGACAGTATCTAAGAGCCAAATAAATGTATATGTATTTCAGTGCCTTATTTTCTTTTTTTTAAATTACAAATAAAATGGAAAATCTCGAAGCATTTTTCCCCATTTCACCATTCACTATTACCACCACCATCTGCAAAAAGTTAGTATTTCAAATAAAAATAAGTCAAAGAAAAAATACAGTATTTCAAAGGATATCAACATAATTCAACTGGAAAAGTAATTAAGATGTTCCCATAATCCTTTTCAATAAAGGCAAAACATTCCACTCAACCAAAAGTTGCCCATTATTCATTTAAATTAATGCCTTTCACATTTTTTAGATAAACATTTCTATAGTATGCATTAGAATCAATTAAATGCATGAAAATTATGAATCACTATTTCATATAATGGCACTTTCTAATATTACACATTATTCTGAGTTAAACATGCTCTTTATCCTGAGTTAAACATGCTCTTGAGTTATCTAGCTCAACTTCTTGAAATGCATTTTCTGTAATTGGTTGAATAAAAATTATTTGCATATCTGAATGACATTTTATTTATATACATGAACATAAAACCAAATCATCTGATTAAAAATTTGTTCTTTGTAAGATGGATGTTTTCCCAACTTGTACTAACAATAAGCAACACAGTAAATTGTGGAAACAGTAAGGTTCAACACTTTTTTTACCCATATTTTATAAAATAAATAGAATTGTAAAAAACTAAACAGACACAATATATGCTATTTCACTGGCTACAGTAATGTCATGTTTAATTTTAAAAGTAAATGTTACAGAAATTACACTGAAAATTACACTGAAAACACTATATAATTGCAATTACTTCCAAAAAGATGAAACAAGAAAAAATGCTCACTTCTGCTCGCTGTTCATATACTTCAGGATGATCTGGTTCTAGAGTAATTACCCTACTAAGCTCAAAAAGAGCAAGTTCAGCATTTTTCATATCCTGAAATGAGAGAAAAACAAGGTAAACAACTGTGCATACTTAGAATAATACATTCTGAAGACCAAAGAACACACTATACACACTACTGCTAACAAGACTAAGATGCAGTACACCACAAATAACTGAAAAAAAAAAAACTCCTACGTGTTAACAGAAACAAACTCTCCTTTTACATATCAACTTTGCATTGCCCTTCTAGTAGCTCATTTATGTAACTAAATAAACACTGAGTTTACAGCTCCATAGTTATCTTTCTTGGGAGGAAAGCTGGATCAAGCTCTCACATGAAATCACACCAGTACCATCAATACATGAGTACCATCAATAACTTATCATGAGCAGAACCAGCAAACAGACTGATGACATCAGTATCTAGTCTAAGTTTTTATATTCTCCTCAATAAATTGTAGGATGGGAGCAGTTATTTCACCTACAAAAAGAAATGCAAAGAAATTTTCAAGGTGCTAATCACCATTTTTTTTGTATCTCAAGTGTTGTTCACAGAAGCCATCTTTTATGAAGTAAAATGTCTAAACATCCAATATAACTCAAAAGCCACAATGATGGTGTTAAAAATGTGCAAATATGAGATATTTTAATCTCCCATTAGCAACCATAAAGAATTAAACTAAACAACGTTGCTTGTTATCTTTTTAGTTAATGCTTTCCAGTGGATATGGTTCCCAGCCCTCGGCCTTACTATTCACCACTCTCAATTGTACCTACAACCTCTTTCGGCACCCTTGCTTCATGTTGCTTTATTTCCACACTCATACAAAGACAATGTACCTATGGGCCAAGCAGTACAGTCCAAAATGATTCTATGAGAACAGATGACTACGCTACAGAAGAGCTACAAAGAGAAGGAGGTGGAATACTTCAGCATCACTACAGCACGACAGCATAAAGAAATGTGGTACCTACCTATCAAGTTCTAATCAGCCTAGCTCCTCCTCCCATAACAAGCCTTTCTACAGTTTAGATTCAAATAATTCAGTAAGTTTTAATTTAAATAACTAATTACTTACATGGAGTCCTTTTTTTCCATATGCTATCCCTCGTCCATAAATTGCACTAACCAGCTCCGGCTCTTCCTGTTAGATTGAAAACAAATACTAGAGTCAGATAAAAAAATAAGCATTTTTCCTCAGAGTATGTTCAACTCCTGTTAACATTAACCAGTAAATAATAAACAATCACAGTTGCCAGGCAAAGATACTAAATCAATTGTATTATAACCTACACTTTCATGTGCTCACAACTTCCAATTTAATTTACTGGAATTATTGAGGAATTATTTGCCAGAAAAAATGAGCTAAAATCTCCAATAAATCTGATGAAAGATAATAGATTTCACATGAGAAACAACTCTATCCACAGAGGTTTTTTTAAAACACCAATTTATAGCAAAAGACTCAATTGCAAAATACAGAAGAGATACAGGTACACTTTTATAGTCCATTTTTTCCTAGTCATATTTATGATTTAGTTTTATAACACAAAAAGAAATGAGTTTAAATTCTGATGGATTCTAGCAGTGAAAAATCTTGTCCAGTAAAATTTAATCCAGACATGGTTTCCCATCCAAATTTGAAGAGGTACAATCATAAGGTATTCCAGGCACAATTATGCCTATACTGTCATTTTTTCCCTAAAAGTCAGTCAGGAATCAAACACCGTAACTGCAAACAGGTACACAGCCATGCTACAGCAGTTTATAGAATAGAACTGGTCATGTTTACCTGGGACAACTGCCAGGAAACAAATTACTTCATTGACTAAACAACAGATAAGTGGTATAACCAGTGCTGACAGTTTGCCAGACTTCAGCTGATTCCAAGTGAACACTTGACAGCGTCAGCTTCAGGTAACTTTTCTACCTTTAATATCGTGACTAAACATGACTGTTTTGTCCTGTTAAGCATTCTAATACTTGCTTTATGTTTACTTAAAATTATAGAAGAGTCAGATTATATAGATCAGATTAGTTTACGTTCTCTGAGGCATCCAATCGTATCATGAGCACTGCAGATCTATTACATACACATTTTTCATAGCAACATTTCAGAGTTGCTCTATCTTGCTTATCTTGATTCTTTACTTTCTTACTCAACAGAACGCAGGAATTGTTTCATAATTCCAGTGTTTTTTGGAAGCACGATTCATCATTAGAAAAATAAGTAAATTAAATCATTCCTCATATCAGAAGCAAACCAATGACAAATCTCTACACACATGAAAGAAAAACTGCTTCAAACCTTTTTTTGTCCTCTGATAAGTTCCCTAGAACTATTTTGTTGAATTGCTATACTTTCACTCTATTTAAGTATAAGCCATATGTGAATTGAAAAATACAATAGTATTTCCTACTTTATCATTTGCATTTGTGTATTACAATCAGTTTAGAACAAAAACAAGGCACACACTTCTAGCAGTCACAGGTTCTTAACCATGCAAATACAGTATTTTGAAATCAGCTTTAGGTGTTGGGCTTTCCTTATTTATTTTTTTTGTTTGTTTTCATATGTGGCTACCTAGATTCACAGAAGATTCAAAATATCACTGGGAACACAACAGGATACTTGACACTAGCAGTAAGCAATCTCTTTTCCTTATGTTACTAGTAACAACTACAGGCCACCCCCTCCCACACACACACAAAACATAAAAATATCTTTGTCTAGACTCTAAGACAGAAATTAAAGGTACTTCAATTTTGCACAAGTCAGTTTCTGAAGATGCCCTTTCTTCAGAACATCATAAAAACATTATTCCTACAAATGAGAAAAATAATCACCAAAAGAGATACTGAATCACCTAATTTTAAGAGCCTGCCTACGTTTGGATGCAAAATAAACAAACAAATTAACAGAGCAATTACTCTCACTTTAAAAACGTTAATTAAATATCTGTTGTGGTAAAAGCCATACGTTGTAGTGGATAATTTCATAAAGTGATTGCTTTCCTTTAAATACAATATTTAGCTTAAGGAGTCCAAAAAGAAAACTTACCTGCAGCATTGTTGAAAATTGTCGTATTGCTTCATCATACAAGCCGTTGCCAATCAACACATAAGCAATTGCTAACAAAAAGTTACAAGTGTAAGTAAAACAACAAAAAACAGTTGCTGCTGTTTTTAAGATATACATATTAAATACAACCAAATTGTAAAATGCATTAGTTCTTACATTGCACTGAAGAGGTAGACAGCCAAGGGTTTTCTAAACCACCACTAAAAATTGCTTTCTTTAACCATTACCTACCATTTGTTAATTATTCAATTTGGACTATATTATCAGAATTGTTTCGGAGTTATGCGTTCATTTTACCCTTTTCCTTTTCACAAGCTGTACAGATAAGACATCACATTAGCTTCTGAACTACTCAGTTCTAGAAAAGATACAATACCTGCACCTGATGGTCCTAGATGACCCCTCATATTGTGAGCTTGGCTAGCACGAACATTTTTTTTAAACTTCCATTAGAAAGCACTTGATTTTACTCATTTGCATATTTTGCTTAACTTTACTAGCTTACAATTTTTCCTTCACATTAAGTATCTAGAAAAACTGAAGTGATTCTGTTGTTTTTTTATAATGAAGATTGATAAACACAACCTTTACCCGTTTTAAGAAGTGAAAGGTTTAAAGTTCTTGTATCCTTCCTTCAGACCAAAATCCAAGTATTCAATAAAGAAACAGACAACTGTTTCTATAAACATGTTCTTTGGAGACTGTCAAGGCAAGGCTGGATCAGGCCCTGGCCAACCTCATCTAGCCGTGTATGTTCCTGTTCATTGCAAGGGAGTTGGACTAGATGACCATTAAACCCCCCCTTCCAACTCAGAGGATTCTATGATTCTATAATCTCCAAAAGATTAAAAAATAGTCAGGTCACAAGACTTAAAGTTATGGTCCTGCCTGTACAAATGAAGTTCAGCTTTGACAGCTGAATATTTATGATATGCTACAATAAACAGTCTTAAATCTCTCACAGTTCTTAGTTCTAGACTTAAGATCTGCTCACAGTGCCCACATAAACCAAGCATCTTGCAGACTACAACTGTGAAAGGCATAACTTTTCTCCAAGTAGATCACATGAACAGCTGACAGTAAAACTGAGCACTGGGATTTGCCTTCCCCCACACTTATAATTAGTTTCAGCAGTAATCCAAGCAGAATGTATGAGTCTATCAGGTCAATTATTTACTCAACCATAAAGAGAAAAATATTTTTGTTGTAACTGGCTTATTTATAGGACACACTTATTTTTCATGTAGCCAGAAACACAACCTTTTGGCAGTGTGGTGAAGGATGGTTTATTAAAGGAAGAAAAAAAGTTAAATGAAAGAAATGAGAAATGTACTTAATCCAGAGTCTGCTTAGTTCTTGGAACATTTCTTTCAAGCAGAAGGAAGTATTTGTGTGCAATATAAGTTTTTCCCTCTACACCTAAAGTTTCACTTGGCACAGATATATTGCATCGACACCACCTGAAAGAAAATTTAAGAGTCAAGGAAAAATTGAAGAGCTCTTAAGTTTTCACCATTCATTGAATTCCAAGCCTAATTGGTTCTTGCTATCATTTTTATGATTCCAGTTCCAGCACAGATGAGAGTTGCGACAGAAAATAAAATCAACTGAACCATGCCTTTATTACAGAAAAAAAGGTGGAGGAAGCAAGATAACCAAAACTCATTGTCTTGCTGATTGTGAGTTTAATTTTCTCTTTCCTTGAGACTCTTGGCAGAACACAGGAAGATGTAGACTGTATCTGTAAAACTATGGCAAATGATTGACAGCTAGTAGCTGATACGGTATCAGCTTCTTAAGTTCCAGCTCTTCAAGTAATCTTTTCATCTTTAAATACTAAAAAAAAAAAATTACAAGTGTATTTCATTGTGAGAAATGTGCGGGTTAAAAATTAGTACACTTGTGCAAGTGTTGGGATTCCAACACTGCTTCAGAATGCAAGATGTAACTGTTCTGAGGAAAAGTAGTATGAAATACAAGAAGTAGCATACACAAACAAGAAGGACCCAAGTTCCTCACACTATGACATACTAGACACAAAGTGGGCAGGCAGGTGCCAGCCTAGAGACCAAACACAGGAATAAGGACTTTCTGGCATAATTTGAGACACCACAGAGCAGATATTAAAGGCATCAATTTCTTTCTGCTGGATGGAAGTTCAGTATACCCTGAATGGTTCTATGAATATAGTTAGGTTTGCTAAATATATGAAGAAAAGATGAAGCCCCCAAGTTTTGCCGGATAAATCCTTGAAAGCAGAAGTTAGATAAACAAAAATCTACTCAATTGTTTCCAATTTCTTAGACAAATTATAAGTCTCCCCTTGATGTTACACAAAATAGTCTGCTGTCTTCCTTGAAATACTCAGGGAATCTCAGCAATCTCTTTGTTCCCTCACAGTACCTCTGCTTCCAATGAGGATACACATTTGGAGAAGCAGAGCAAATAACTTCTCCCTCACAGTTTTTGAGAAAAGTATTCCTTGCTGATTTATTTGAAATGCCTCCATCTTCTGCCCAAAGCGTGCTATCAAAAAAAACATCAGCAAGTAGTGGATTGCTAAAGGACAAAAATTGCTACTTGTGTTGATGTGAAGAATGCATGGAGAAGGGAAAACAAAGATCTGTGCTTGACAGAAAACACATCCTACTGGTAAATTTTTCAGGATGCTTGAGTAGTTTTAGACATCAGTAATGACAGAAAAGGGGAAGTTAAATACACTTGACACTGTTTAACAGGATTTAATCAATGATTTCTGAACACCTGCATAAGCAAACAGTAAAGAATTCCAGCAGGAATCACAACAGGAAGGATTTGTGACAAGACAAAAAAAATAAACCTTTCTAGGCTTCTCAGGATCATTTTAAAATTAGTGTATCACCTAGGAATCATTAGTTTAGCTTCAAAATATTCAGTACTACCAATTAGCATGTAATTCACCTTATAAGTCTTATAAGGTACCTTACCTAGTTCTTCATTTGTGTTGTCATTATCAGTAGCAAATGGAAATCTTTTTTGCTCTGCGAGCGACTTTGCTTGACTCTGTAAAACATCATGGTTCGTAGTGTTTAGCAAACAATGGTAAATAATTTAACAAAAATTTACTAGAGAATGCTTTAAATCAAAATGTTAAGACCACTGTGATTGCTCTAAATGAAAATAAATACACTCCCAGTCTTCTATAGGGAGAAAAACTGTCCTTCAGTAAGATACTGCTGCTATCCTTTCTAACATGAGAGTAGCCAAACAATGCAAATGACAGGACCTCATCAGTATTTCAGTGGTGACTGCCATTTCTATACTGCAACTGACAAGAAGTTTTAGAAGTTTAACACATGCCACTTGAAAGGAAAGCTTCTGTTCTTCACCCCATAATGCCTTTGTCTCTACAAAGGGAAGAGTACTACAGAGGTATAAAACAAAATGAAAATAGCTCCAGCAGTAAAAGACAAGTTTAACTTCACAGTGTCATGTTAAATGAAAAAGGCTGTCCTTCTAACAACCTTTATTTTTTGATGTGACTAGAGCAGGCTGAACAAAGTTTAAAATTTACATTCCTTGGAAAATCCATGGAAGATAATTTTGCCAGAGACAACAGCTAAAATACAGAAATATCAAACCCTATTCATTGTCACAACTGTATTTCACAGACAGCTGTAAGCCTACCAGAGCAGTACACATTAAGAAAATTCAAAATGCTCATTTAATAAATGAAGGAAGAACGGAAAAATTCATTTCTCATCTTTTGCTTTGGGTAAACTGTGCATCTATGTACATTTTACTTCACAGTAGACAGTCTAGCACTTAAAAGTTCAGAAATCATTGTTGTCTGTTGTCTTCATTTCTGAGAAGACTGCACTTTGCCTTTTTCCCTTCTACACACAAAAGAAGTCCTATCGCTCATACCCACAACAGACACTTCAATGAGCTACAGGTGCAAAAGTAACCATCCTAAACTCAAAGAACACTTTCTGCTTTGTACGCCTAATGGGAAGAAAGCTTAGTCCACTCTTCAAATTCATAGTTTTAAACAACATTTTGAAGGGTATGGAAGGTTAGCAAATCATATTTTCTAAATATTGTTTTTGTTGAAACTAGAGATGATGTGCAAGCTCAGAACATTTTAGTGTAACGTACAGAACTATTACCCCACTCAGTAAAATGGAATGGGATAGTTTTTTCGCCATTAGTTAAAAACAATTGAGTAGAACAGAAGAATAAGCAAGGTTCAACAGGTATACCAACCTACATTGCACAAATATACACAAACCTCCAAAAACAATCTTTTTTGCATTATCATTTCTCTTAAGGTAATTTCCTGAAAACATATTTCAGAAAGTTAGGCTTGTTATTTAACTCTTCAGAATGTGAAGGTGATTCACACTTGAACAAATTCTGAATCCAGTCACAAGTCAGATATCTTGCAGTTCTACATGTAAAAAATTACGAGTCCTTCTTCCTTCAAGAAGAGACTGAGAATTTATCTCAGCATCAGCTTCAAATAAAATGTATTCTTGATCTCTTAAATAAAAAGGAAAAAAAACAAACAAGAAAAACTACCCTCAAAAAACATTTTTTGAAACATGGAAACATAACAAATTAACATACTTTTTGTTGCCTTAGAAGGAACTGCTGGTCCTCCTAGACTAGACAGATCTGACCAGATTCAGTTAGTCTAAACTGCTGGGAGCCCTAGAGACTCACGATGGAGTACTATGAAGCCCTTCTTTCATGACCATCTTTAGTTGGTTCATACTTGAGCTTTTGGGACATACGTCTACTGATTAGTAAATTCTACTTATAGTTATTTGATTGAAACTGGTTATGCAGTTAAAGACAGTTCTAACAGTCCATTAAAAATTGTTTTTGTACATTCTATTCTTGATAGCATACCAGAATTTTTTCTGTGTTGAGAGAGAGCACAGACTCACAAGATGAAGAGCTTCTTAAGTCACAGTCTGATTCCTGGAAGTGCAAAAATGAAGAATCTAGGGGGAAAAGAGCAACAATTAATACCTGAAGAAGTCACACGTGGTCCACTACCACATTTCCACTTGTTCACATCAGCTTCCACACTGGGCAGGGTGAAACTTTGCTTACAGAGTATGCTCAGCACACCACTACATTCAGCCAGCAAGGTAAGCAATAGTTGCCATAAGTACTTTCATGTAGTTAGCTTTACCACTACTTCTGTTTATGCTATTGGCTAAGAATAGATTCATAGATTCATAGATGCATTAGGTTGGAAAGGACCTACAAGATCATCTAGTCCAACCATCCTCCTATCACCATCCCTACCCACTAAACTACTAAATCAAATCCCTTAGCACCTCATCTAAACGCTTCTTGAACAGCGCTAGGGATGGTGCCTCAACCTCCTCCCTAGGCAGGCCATTCCAGTGCCTGACCACTCTTTCAGAGAAAAAGTTTCTCCTCAAATCTAATCTAAATCTTCCTTGGCGCACCTTGTGGCCATTCCCTCTCGTCCTGTCACTGGTAATCTGGGAGAAGAGGCTGACCCCCTCCGTTGTTTTTATAAAATAAAAACAGAAATAGCAGTAGGTTTGAAAGGTGATGGGGAGACTGTGTTAGCACTTTTTTCAGAAGTTAAAGCAATGCTTGCATTTTGGTGAAGGTGGAGTCTCTGTCTGCAGCAAGCTAACTCCTCATTTCTCTCAAACATGGACAAAAAAAAAAAAGCAATGGCTTCTCATAAGGAAGTCAATTAGCATCTAAAGTCCATCCATATAAAGAGAGACTTCAAACTAATCTGAGCCATGTCTCATAGGCAGGGCTAGTGAAAAGTAGGTCAAAGTTTAAAGCTAGGAAGCCCTGTGACAACAGCAGTTCACGATACACAGTTTCCAGAAAAATAGAATTGCTGCTGGGAGGTTTCAGCTCTGCCCTGTTCCTAACATTGGTCAGAACTTTCTTATCCTGTGTCATGCCCTGGTGAGGCCTCACCTGGAGTACTGTGTCTAGTTCTGGGCTCCCTCATACAAAAAAAGACAGGGATCTCCTGGAAAGAGTCCAGCAGAGGGCTACAAAGATGATAAAGGGCATGGGACATGCCCCTAAGAGGAAAGGCTGAGAGATCTGGGTCTGTTCAGCCTTAAGAAAAGAAGACTCAGGGGGATTCTCATCCACATCTATAAATATCTAAGGAGTGGGAGGCAAGGAGTCGAGGTTGGACTCTTCTCAGCACTGTGTGGTTGATAGGACGAGGGGAAATGGCCACAAACTGAAACATAGGAAGTTCCACACAAACATGTGTGGGAATTTCTTCACAGCGCAGTGACTGAGCACTGGCATAGGGTGCCCAGAGAGGTGGTGGAGTCTTCTTCTCTGGAGATGTTCAAGACCTGCCTGGACGCCTACCTCTGCAATCTGGGCTAGGGAGCTGCTTTGGCAAGGGGTTGGACTCGATGATCTCCAGAGGTCCCTTCCAACCCCAACAACTCTGTGATTCTGTGATCACCATTAATACATTAGTTGCTTCACATTGGTGCTCTAAGTCAGTGGCAGCTAGCAGCCATCAGTGCAGGCTTGTTGAGCAAACTTTGCTTCTCAAGTCAAAATAAAAAGATGCAGCTTGCGACCTCCACAACTGTTTCCCGTGTAGTAGTGAAAACGTAGTGGAAACACTTCTGAATGAGGCGGCGGAGCATAATACCAGCCTATCTGTTACAAAGTATAGGGAGAAAGGACTTGAAAGAGCATCCTCCACCAAAGCAAGCTCTAACTTTCCCCGCACGCTGCCGACGGAGCATCCGAAGCCAAACAACCGTGTCTCAACAAGGCGAGAAAGGCCGTAAAGCGCTTGGCTACTCATTAACTCGCACATAACGCTGATTACATCTTAACACCGTCTGAAAGTCTTTTCGGGTCCGTGCTGAAGCGTGAGCGAGCCGGGGCCGAGGTCAGCCGAGCAGCTTTCCCCACCCGATCCAACATTTCTGTACGGGGACTCTGCTCCGCGCACACACCGCACAGACCCAGCGGGCCCCGCACCGCGGGTACCACCCGCACCCCCCAGCGGCCGACTCACCGCACTCCGCCGAGTACTGCTCTGCCCACTCCCCCGCCGAGGCGCAGCCCCCCGCCAGGCCCCGGTGCTGCTGGGGCAGGTCTTGCTTGAGCAGGGACAGGGCCGGGTACTGCTCGGTCAGAGCCACCGCGACATGGGCCAGGGCGAGCACCAGCAGCGGCACCCACAACCGCCCTGCGGCCCCGAGACCGCCGGCAGCTGCCATCTTCGCGCGGCGCATGCGCACCGCTTCCCCCCTCAGCGCCCAGGGAGGAGCGCGCCTCCCCGCGGGGGGAGGAGAGAGGGAGAGGGGAGCTGCCGCGCTGCCTCATGGGATATGGAGTCCTGCCGCGGGGCGACCTCACCGCCGGGGGCGAGAGAAAACCACAATTCCCGGCATGCACCGCTTCTGGTAGCGGAAACGAGGTGTTTGCAAGTGGCGGAGGGCGAGCTGTGCTTCTATGCGCGATGGCGGAGGGCGGTGGCTATCGCTGCGTGGAGTGCAGCAGGGAAGCGGCGGAGCTCTACCGCGACTACCGGCACGGCGTGCTCCGCATCGCCGTCTGCGTGAGTCGGGCGGGAGCGGGGGAAATGGGATCGCCTTAGCGTTCTGTGCTGGCTATTTATTTATTTATTGAAAGGGGGCGTAGCCTCGATTCCCTCCCTTATATCAGAAATAGGGGCGATTTGAAAACTGGAGCCATCAACAGGTAGAAGGCTGGCAAGGTAATAGGGATGGGTTCCTGCTGTTTTCAGGCTTGCGTGCTACAGGGAGAAGTGAATTTTTGCTTGCTTTTAGTTAATATTATGCACCAATCTTTTGTTTGGAGTTTCAGGCTCCTCTTTGAACTCGAGGACGAGCCAGATACGATGGTGCAAGTGTAGTGTTTATGCCTGCAGCTATGTGGCATAAGATTTAGTACATCTCATGAACTCAGGTTATCGATTCTGGCAGTTATTTGGCATCTCTAAGGTGAAACTGGGAGCTGATACCCAGCACACATTCCTCCTTTTCTTCTGGAGCTCTTACATCCTGAAGCCAAGAAATCCGACAAAGTAACTTGACACACTAGTGAGTTATGTTAAGCAGATGTTCCCTTTGTTACAGCTTGGGGTGCATGGTGGTTGCTCACCAAATGTACACCAGGGAAAGCAGTGACTACACATTTATAGGCATAGTGTATACGTATTCATTACATTTCCAAGAAATTGGTTACATCCTTGAATGTGGGGTCTCTGGGCCCACCTGGTGGCATCCTTGAAAAACCTTTAGGGGGTTGTGTTGTATTGCGTTGCAACAGCAACTCTGCCTCCTTATCCCTCCGTTGTGTTGTAAACAGCAACCCTGCCCCACTGTTGTGTTGTCCGTCTTTTCCCAGGACCACCCCTGCATGGAGTTGCAAACTGCAGTTCTACTTGTATTCACTTATCTTCAGTGGACCACAGGTTTTTGTGGTCCCTGTGTTCTTTCCTAAAGCTACCTGTCTGTGCAAGCTATGAGGCCTAGTTTTAACAAGTCTATACAAGCCTCTGATTCATACCCATGAAAGATCTGAGACATAAGTCCTAGTTGCTGTATTCATCACAAACGCTGAACTGTTTTTGTAAGAGTAAAGAACAGGCTAAAAGAGTGTTGAACCACATTGTTCCAGCAAAATAAGAGTCCACCTTTTTTCATGTGGGTCCAGAAGTCTACCATCCTTTCTTTATTCCTGCCAGAGAGTTTTCTGTGCCTGTGTTGTGGGTTATCATGGTTCAGTTTCAGTCTTAGTCCTAGCTACTCTTACATGGTACTGTTGGCATGTAAGTTCTAACCCTTTGACTCAATTTCTGGCCACCCAGGATGCGCTGAGAGTAGAAGTGTTAGAAAATTGTGAAGATCAAAAGCTGGGCTAAGGTGAGACTAAAAGGTTTGATCGCTTAACCCAAGAAGAGTGGATCTGTCCTTGTGAATTCAGAACATGGAGACAGGATGCCAATCCTTCTAGCATAAGGGAGAAAAAGCAATGAGTACTTAGAGAGATTGTGTAGTCATACTCAAAGAAAATCAGTGGACATTATCCAGATTTTTTCTTGTTAAAAAGCAGTGGGACTTGTGTCTATCCCATTTCCATTTAGTCACTGAAAATCATGACAGGTTAGGGAAAATATAAACCATTTATTTCATCGGAAAATAATATAGAACATGATGGGTTGCACTCCTTATTTTGGCCCCCGAAAATTAAAATCAAGAACATTTCCGAAATCTTAACTATTCTGTACTGACCCTGCAGAATTGCCCTGGTCCTAGTTAAAGTCTTTATTGATATGCTAACAAATCAGCATCTAGGTCTTCACTATTTCCAGGGGAGTCCTGTCACTCAGTATCATTTGGAACATTATCTTGAGGTTGAAAAGGTTGAGTTCCCCTAACAGGATCTTTTACCTAGCCTTATGTTTACTTGTGGGATGTATGTTAGGTAATCTGGTATTGATTTCAGATGTGTTTGAATTTGTATGCTTAACCAAAGTACCATAATTTTGTATTCTGTTTATTGAACTCAAGAGAGAATGGATTTTTTTTTTCCAGAGTCAAATACTAGAAGCTTCCTTTAGGGAACACCTTATTTCCCACCATGTTGGTGTGAAATAATAATAATTTTGGAAATTCAATATTCATGCTACTGCTTCAGTTTAGTTCCAGTAGCATTTGCTATTTCTCTTAGAGAAGTGAAACATTTCTTTGTGCTCTGTATAACACTTCTAATGCGGAAAAGCAGATCTCCCAGGTGTTAATATCTACTGTGAAAATGAATTTTGCAAAGGCTGCTGAAAAAAATAAAAAAAGAAAAACTTCTTCCTTTATCAAACTCAATACTATGAAATTCAGGATATTCTTTTGTTGAAGTCTTGCAGGGGGGTTACCTGCCACAAATTCTTCAAGTTCTAGTTCTTTTTTTGTAATCTAATTCATTTCTAGTTTCAGCAGAAGCCTGCCCCAGACCTCTGGTACTGTATTCTTTTTTAACGTGAGATTTAGAATCATAGAATCCTTAGAGTTGGAAGGGGCCTTTAAAGATCATCTAGTCCAACTCCCCTGCAATGAACAGGGATGCACAGCTAGATCAGTTTGTCCAGGGTCTGATCCAGCCTGACCTTGAAAGTCCACAGGGATGGTGCATCAACCACATCTTTGGGCAATCAAAGAGTACTTCCAGGTACTTTAAAAAAAATTATCAGTTTTTGAGAGATTTACCTCTTCGATGAGAACCTGTTCAATGTGTTTGGGTTGTTTGGTTGGTTGGTTGGTTGCTTTTGGATTCAGTGTGTTAATTGATGGGCTGGAGGAAGATAGGATGGTGAGAATTGCCTCCAGTGAAGGTTTTGGTGGCTACTTCTTCACTCATCAGTTTGGTAGGAGAGCTGTGCTGTGACAATGCTGACGTTTTCCCTATCCTGACCCAGAAGTCTCAGGCAAAGTAAATGTAGATGGTTCTTTATTAATTTTGAGATGCTTAACACTTAAATGATGTGTAGGTAATATGGCAAATCAAATCTTCACTTAATTTATTCTGAACCAACAGCATAAACAGAAAATACTGTTGAGATAAATCGATGTTCATAAAGTTACATCATTTTAACCAGTTAAAACTGTCAAGATAAACATATGTACTTGAACTGCATTAACCTTTGCTTGTGTTGGTTTAGATGAAATCAGGCTTCCATCACATTTGCTTTCTAGGAGCTTAAGAGTAGCAGCAGATATTTTAGTATTACAGCTGGAAAAAAATAACTGAAATCCCGGTATCTCCGTTTTGTCCAATAAGTCTGTGTCAGTGCATGTGCAAGTGTTCTGCAGTGAAATGTGTTGTAGATCTCACAAGTCCCTGAATGACCTCACACTGACAGGGTCACTGGCTGGGTCAGCAAGAAGTACTTGTCCTTTGTATATATAAGACTCAAATAGAACTAAAATATATTAAAAAATGGGACTTTGATCTAACTTAAGAAGATAAGCAGACATGAATGTCTGTCTATTTCTGAAAAGACTTTGAATGTGGTTGCTTTTTGTGAAATAGATTTTCTCTTCCCATTAAATCGACACAAGTAAAATAGAATTCTTAAATGTTTGGTAGTGGTATTGTGAATTAAACATCGGTCTTACTGCTGTAGATTTATTTGTCTGTAGCTGGCAGATGCTGTGTGGCACTAGACCTATGCTTCTGAGTAATGCTGTTCCTTTGTAGCAGCCTGCTACATACTATCAGACAGCATCCAAAGGAGGGCTAGGAAGATGAGGCAGAGTCTGGAGGGTGAGGTGGGTGAGGAGTGGCTGGGGGCCCTGGGTGTATTCAGGCTGAACAGTGGGAGCTGAGGATAGGCCTGATGATGGCTGCAGCTCTCACAGGGAGCAGAGGGGTAGCACTGAGCTCTGCTCTGTGTGACAGCGACAGGGCCCGAGGGAACGGCATGGAGCTGTGTCAGGGGAGGGGCAGCTGGGGGTCAGGGACAGGGTCTGCACCACAGGTCAGAGGGCACGGAACAGGATGCCCAGGGCAGTGGGCATTGCTCCAAAGTGGTGGAGTTCAAGGAGCATTTTGGACATCGCTCTCAGACATAGGGGTTAAAATCAGGCAATTCCACAACCCTCTTAAATTTGAAAAGATTGTTTTTTACTTCCCTTGGAAATGTTTTGGAGCCTAGTCTAAAAATGTTCAGTTTCAAGAAATGTAGAAAGCATAGTAAATTCTGGGGGCATGTTAGGATATTCTTCATCCAACCTTTACAACACTCCTGTTCATAAATAATCTTTTTGCTTGTGATTGTCCTGTGCTTGTGTGCATAAGTTCATAAAAATTTGAGTTTTCCTGTGGCATGTCAACCTAGAGATGTGACATAAGTAAATAGCTACCTGTAAGAATATTTGTTCATGACTGTCCTGTAGAAAGAAATGAAACAGGACTGTGCTTTCAGTTGTAGTTGCAATTTCTTCTGTGGTAGATATTTTGCTTATTAAATGCTGTAGCTATTGTCTTCTGTTAATTATGTCCTTTCTTCCATCTCTCTTGACTTCAATTTTAGATCCATCGAACTGTTGGTTGATCTATTTTTGAATTAATTCTTTCTAGCTTTGTCACTGTCATTGTACATAGTATGTTCTCATCCAAATGAGTTAGCTTTTTTCTTTATTGGGACCAAGAAACACCCATTAATGTAGCAGCATCCCTCAGATGCTTTATTCAATTTGTTCATTTGCTCAAATGTTTCTTAGATAGATGCTGGGCTTTCAGGTTAGTCTGCTAGTGAATTTTTGCATGCTTCACTTCTCCAATAGTAACTGATAAATATCAAGGCAAAATTAACTTCAGACACAAGGAATCACTGTTGAATTGACATGGAGCTTGCCTGTAGCTTCACATTGTCTCATGCTGTGTTTTTGACTGTGGCAGTGTTTCAGAAAGCTGCTGTGCATGGATTTCTGTCCTGGGAGTATAGAGCTGTGAGCTCATTAAAATGGAAATAGGGATCGTTTCTATGACTTCTGCACTCTGAGCATGGCAGCTGATGTGGAGGCCTAGGGCAGTGGGATTAGCTCAGGACAAGCTAGAGAAAGCAAGTAGCAGAGCTGGAGAATTGGTAACAGAAGAAAGCAGGCCTGCAGACATCCAACTATCCGCAAGTGCCCTTTTTTGAGCTGAAGTGGCTGCTATGACCAATTGCTGCTACTTCTGTGCTCTCTCCTAGAAGTTATTTTCACCTCAGGTCTGCTGGTTGAGCCTTTTCTAAGACTGTTCTGTTCACAATTACAACAAGATAATTTTGTTAGCCCCTCTCATTAACCTAACTCAAGGAAAGAGAGCCCATCCAGGTTAGTCAGTAAGTTTGAAGTGGCTGATGGCAACCTATTCCCAATGGGCTGGGTGAAATAACTGCTGGTAGGCACAACAGGAACCAGCAGATGCTTTGGAGAAATATTTTTTTCATGCCTTACCACTCATCAGGAGCAAATTCTGACTCTTCAGCTATATATGTGTGTGACAACTACATTTCCAGTGTTCTAAATGTACTGATATTTTTTGTTCATTAGTGAAAAATGAATTGAAAGACTGAACTATTTACCAGTATGGAAGAACAGTGCAACAGGAGAAATATATATATTTATTTTTCTTGAAAGATGAAGCCTATAAAAATAGGTGGTATATCTTTCTGGTTTACTTGTATTGACTGCAGTGTCAAAGGGCAAAAAAAACAAAACAATTTTTTGGGATGAATTAAAAAAACAATTTAAAATAAAGATTACATTAAGAAAAACAAATAAGAATTGAATAGCTACTTTGTATTTATGGATTTGTGCTAAGCTCAGGAATGTTTCATGAACTCTTGCTTTCTTTTCTTCCTAATTCTTGTTATTTTGTGACTTTCAGAAATCGTGCCAGAAACCTGTGGATAAATACATTGAGTATGATCCTGTTATCATCCTGATTAATGCTATTTTATGTAAAGCACAAGCATATAGACACATTCTTTTCAATACAAAAATAAATGTAAGTTGCTGTGCCCCTGCTCTGTGAATTTTTAGGTTAAAGGTAATACTTGGGTTTGATAGATCGATGTAAAATTCAGAATCTGTTCCCTTCTGCAGATACTAGAAGCTGAACCACTTTTGTTCTTAAACAGGTTGGGGTCTAGAACATAAGGATAGTTTCAAACTCTAGCTATTGTCGAGAGAGTTACTGTCTCCATGATACCATCAGAACCAGCTACCATCTTACATATTAAAGAAAGTCCTAATTGTACTCATTACAAGAGAAGGATACAATTTCAAATTGTTTCCAACATGAATTTCTACTGGAAATAATTATTTTTGAAATAAGCTATATAATATGACATACTGGTTTGTTTAAGTCTATTTAAACATTAAACTCATTCTGTAAGTCAGTGGAGTTTTCCCTAACTCCACTGGCTTACAGAATGAGTTTAATGTTAAAATATGGTAAGAATGGATCCTGATGACATCATTTTTGCAGTCATCAAAGAATACTTTTAAACGTAGTTTGTTCATATTGTTCCATTTACTGTTGGTTCCTCAACTAAGAAATGTTTTTGATGTAACTTACACTATCAGCTTTTTCTGGTGGAGATGCAGGTTGTCCCAGGGAAAAACAGAAACAAGGCTGCTTGCACCAGTCCACTGAATCAGCTATGTCTCCTTTCACTGAAGCCTTTGACAGGATAGTTCTATTAGCTACAGCATGAGTTTGTTATTATATTCCTAACTGAAACAGTTTTCTTAGTTAAAATAATAATAATAAAGTAGAAAACAGGTCTTAGAAACTGCAGTTACATACTTTCTTCCATGCAGTTTTCTACACCCCCTAATTTTCCTATCTTGTTAATTGACTTTTAAAAGATTATTTGCTAAACTAGTGACTCAAAAGAATACTTTGCTTATATTTCTAAACAGATATAAAAATCTATGGAGTTTGTTTAGAGATGTAGAAATGTATTTTAAATATTTGTTTAATATTGGTGCTTTAATTTATGTTGGCTTAACACTAATGCTTTTATTATTCATTTCCCAGTTTCATGGGAAGCTCTGCATATTTTGTTTACTCTGTGAAGCTTATCTCAGGTGGCTGCAACTACAGGATTCTAGCCAAAGTACAGATCCCGATGACTTAATCAGATATGCCAAGGAATGGGATTTTTATAGAATGTTTGGTATTGCTTCTTTAGGTAAGAACAATAATTATTTCTTGTAACTATCAAGTGTACTTCTTAAGCATTCAATAATTTCATGAGTCTTTCAGCAAATACGTATTGCAAAAATTATTAATATAGAGTAGAAGTCATGTCTGACCCAGCATGGCTAAGTGATTATGCACACACTCTCTAATTTGCCTTCATTTACTACAAATTCATTTTTCAAACTTGATTACAGTTCAGACAGATATGATATTCAGACTGACAGCTGATCAGCATTTGATATCAAAACGCTGAAAGGTGGCAATATTCAGAAAACAGTCTTAACTAGTTTAGGTAGCTTGAAGACTAGCACAGAGCTCAGCCTTCTTCCAAGGTGCAAAACTCTAGATACTGTCATTGTCCTGTTTTTATATATGATCATTGTTTCAGGCAGATTCTCAGCTGTTTACATTGTGACTTGTTACTTGCATGATACATTGCGAGTTGTGTTCCACATAATAGAGTGTGCTCCTCTTTCTACATTTATCTATTGAAAAGGACCCTGTAGGTTTTACTTATTTTAAAATCAGTATGTAATGTGGGGGGATGCTGTGTTATTGTAGAATTTTGTTTACAGTTTATTGAGAAAGAAACTACAACTCTTTCAAAGTGACTAAATGCTCTTTAAAAACAAAACCAACTAACCATCTGAAGAAAAGTACTCCTGTGCTTTAAGTGTACAGCTGGAGGCAGGGAGAGTTTTTTTTTTATTTTGGTTAAGGCTTTTATTCTCTGATTTTTTTCCAGGTGATATTCTTTAAATCAAGCATGCAGACAAAAATTACTATTTCGCTTAGACATTCAAAATTTAATTTCAATCATTTATTTTTCTAATGTTTTTCTAGTAGGTTTCCATAACATGTCAGCAAAAATGTCGTAACTTGTACTTCAGTAGTAATTTGACTATTATAGTTGTCATGATTGTTGCTCAGATGTCTGCATAAGTTCCAGTGTCATACAGGGACAGTGTATGAAGAATAGCTCACAGATATGTTTCATGTTAGTATTCCTCTTTATGCTGCATGAATAAGTTCATTGCTGGTGACCTTTTCAAAAAGAAAATGTGCTGGTGACTGTTTTACTGGTTAATAGATGGTCAGAATAAAAAATAAAAAGTAAAAAATAATTAAAAGAAAAACACAAAATAACAAAAACCTCACCTTTTGTTAAAAAGAGTTTCTTGTGTCTGTGCTGCATGATGTAAGAAATTACAAGCAAGACAATCTTGCAAGTAGGATTTTGTGATAGGACTATTTTGATCGTGATGATACTGAATTGGATTAAGTAAGTAATAATGTATGGCTATTAAAATCAACATAGGAGAAGCAGATCAAGTTCATGTTTGCACGTGTCTTTTAAATAGCAGTGGCCCAGTTGTATTTGAGGTGCATCATTTCACTGAAAGGTATCAAATGACCTGAGATTTGTGCTTCACTTTTTCTTTTCAACTTCTCTTATTGTCTCTTAGAACAGACTTCATTTTTGGTTGGCATCTTTATTGCGTTGTGGTGGAGGAGACCCAAAATGCTGAAAACAAAGTCTGACTTCATTTTACTTCTCAAAGCACTGCTGTTGTCCAGCTATGGAAAGCTTTTGCTAATTCCAGCTGTTATTTGGGAACATGACTACACGCCTTTGTGCCTTGTGTTTATAAAAGTATTTGTCTTGATATCAAACTCTCAGGCAATTAGAGGTACATTTTTGCTTTATTACTGTATTATTTGTATGGAATGTGTGAGAAAATGCAGCTTCTAGATACATCATTTTTATTATTACGTTTTTTAATCAGTGTGAGATGTGTGATTGAAAAAGCTCTAGTATAAGACAGTGATATTTAGATTTCATATAAAGCAAATTAAAAATAAAAACAACTTGTCATCATCTCTTTCTATATAGTTTATTAAAGCCATCAGATCCATCAGTTACGGTTTGAGACACCTCAGCATGGATCATCAAAACATAGAGTAGAATTACTGCATGTCTGGAAGTTGAATGTTTCATGTTAATTTTATGTGTGGCTTTGGAAAGCAGATATTAACAGATTTGTGTGATTTCTTACACACAGAAATCAGTAGGAACTATCACGTTGTTTCTATAGTCTTGGGTGGAAATCAATAAACTTGTTTTGTTTTCTTTTGCAGTTACATTGAACTTGAACCGAATGTTCCCATGGTTGGCTATTTTCTTTGGATTAATTTTGGAAAATGGTGTGGTCTGTTTGGTCCAGAAAATGGGATGGGATGTTTGAAATGTCAGCTCAGACCTAAAGAAGCATGAACAAAGTGATGATCGTCTTCAAATGAAGAGGGTCATAGAATATCCTGAGTTGGAAGGGGCCCACAGTCCAATTCCTGGCTCCGAGCAGCACTACCCTAAATTCAAACCTTACATCTGAGAGCGTTGTCCAAATGCTCCTTGAATTCCAACAGACTGGGACCATGCACTGGGGAGCTTGTTCTAGTGCTCGACTTAGCCTCTGTTGAAGATCCATTTCTTAACACCCAACATGACCCTTTGCTGATGCATTTCTGTGCTGTTCTCTCACCTCTTGTTGCTGTCACCAGGGAGAAGAGATCAGTGTCCGCACCTCTTCTCCCCTTGTCTAAGAAAGATTTCTGCCAGCAGGCTCTGAATAAACTGTTTTTGTAGTGATAATGAAGATGATCAGTCAGCAATAAAAATTTTAGTAGACGGTTTGAGGATGAGCTAAAATGAGAAGTACTTGGAAGTTT
Source organism: Odontophorus gujanensis (assembly GCA_013399175.1). Lineage (NCBI taxonomy): Eukaryota > Metazoa > Chordata > Aves > Galliformes > Odontophoridae > Odontophorus > Odontophorus gujanensis. Next base: position 92,530 of record VXAB01005938.1, on the reverse strand, counting down.
GGCTGTTTAGTGTGATGAGCAATAAAACTTCAGCCTTAGCTTATTTTTCTGTTAAAAATGTGAACATTTCACTATCCTAATAGCTTTATAAATCTGGCTGTTTAACTGAAATAAAATTAAAAAAAAAAAAGGTATGCTAAAAAATTTCAGCTCTGCTAGCAATCACTGCATTTTGGCAGAAAGAGAAGGATGAATTGTTCCCTTAGGAGGAAGGAAAAGAACCAGTGGAAAAATGTAATAGCCAAAATTGGTATTTTTATAAAAACAGTTTTCAGAGAGAACTGAATGCGTGCAAACAGATCTTTTTTTTTTTTTAATAGAAAAGGCAAGTTTTGCAGATTGGAACTGGAGTGAAAAAGCTAAGTTTCATTCTCTGGAATGTCTGTATAAACAATCCAAAATAATAAAATACTTAGTTCTAGAGTAATCTCAAGAAAGTATGGTTTTATATGGCTTTGAATTTTAAGTGATTTCATAAAAAATGAAACAGAAGGGTGCTCAGAAATGTTCTGTTATGTAGTAGTATTTCTTGAAAAAAGACAGGGCTTGGGAAGTATTAATAAGGAAACACTTACGGAAGTTCTGCACCTTTTTTTCCTTCACAGGCAAGGAGAGGGATAGACGGCCCATGAAGGAAGTGGCAGAATTGGTTTTCTGAAGGCAGTAGTTAGGACACCGACCCTTCTGCAGACCAGTTTGCATTATGTTTCATCCAGTGTTTAATTTTCCTGCTTCAGTTCTGGAAGGCTGTACTGTCTACAGGTACTAGTTAGCGTCTTCATTTTTTTTTTCAGGTACAGTCTCCTATCTATGTTTTGCAAAATACATTAGTTAAAATTTTGCAACATCTTCAGGTTAACTACGAACAGGTTTAAAGTAGGTATAGATTATGATCAGAGAAAACATCAGACATTAAAACCCTTGCAACTATGCAGGCCATGTGAAGTTTCTCTGTTAGAAAAGCAAAGGATTGCTAATTCTTTTTCAGTAGGTCAGAGGCCAACACCACGTATATACCACTTGTTAAAGTCAGCATCTTTCTGAGCATGTGATGGTGTGGCCTGAGAAAGAAGGAAGAAAAAAAAAAAAAGAAAAATGCAACTCCATGTAAGTACACAAGACAGGTCAACACCAAAACTGTTTCAGCAAACACATAGTTGTTAAGGTGTATGAAGGATCCACCTTGCTGTAGCAACTTTGTCAACCTGGTATCTAGAACATGCTTTGCTTTGCATAATTAGATTTGGAGAGGTACTCCTCCCCCATAATCTTTTTAAAAACAGTACGTAGCTGGTGGTGCTTTGAAGAGTTTGTCTTCCTCCGCTGCCAGACACATCACTGCAACATATGCTCCAGTTTGAGAAGGTGCAATGGGAAAGTGCAGTAAATATTTTAGAAAAGCTTCAGGGATGGAAGTTTGGCCTGCTTTTGTTTTCTTCCTTCACCTTCTGCCTGTAGTGAAAGAGGGGATGCAGTACTGCTGCAGCGGAGAGAGTGACAAGAATACACACTAGGAAAATGCTGGTGTCTGCTGAGTCAAACCCTGTTTGTTACTGTAGCTCTCATGGTATTTTCCAGCTTCCTGTGCATACAAGAAAAAGATTTTATATTATGTGTAATGTAAATAGTACCAATTCAGAAGCAAAATATGTAAATTTATATAAAGTGTATATAAATTTGAAGGGAACAATTTTCTTAAAGTTTATTTAGAATTAAAAATAAATTATTTTGGCACACTTTCTGAATTTTATTTAGCAGACCTAGAATGGAAATGAACACTTCCAAAGAAGTGCTTATGTCTTGTGTCACACAGGCTGACAGTGTCTCAGCTATGCAGTCAACAATGCTATCGGGAACCACCATTATTCTTATGCAACTTTGAGGAAGGAGAAAAAAATAAGTAGCTACACAGCTGTGTGCAAAAGTAGGTGTTGTACACGCTTTCAGTCTTTCAGGGGCATCATTATTATCTCGTCATGCAGGGCAATCTGCCTTGTGTGATTTTATGGCTGCTAATGTACCAAAATTCATGTGAATTCATGTGAATTCATGTGATTCTATGAATCTAGCATGAACTTGAGGATTCTCTGTGTGTGTGTGTGTGTGTGTGTGTGCGCGCGTGCGTGCTGAGGACTGCATTTCTGATGCATTTGGGAAAGGGTCCCATGTGGTGCTTTAGAGAAAGCCTAGGCTATTTTAAGGTCCTGTCTGTTTAAAATAGTCACGTTTCTCTCACATGTATTGTTGGGTTTTTTTTTTGTTCTTTTTTTTTTTTTGCTTTTTTTGTCTTTTGATCTCATCTTTCTGAAACTTTATTGTGGTGAAATAGTCTCTGTGCTAGAAAATGTATTAAAAATAGGCTGCCCTTCCTACATATCTTAATGTCATTTAATTAACTTGTATGAAAGGATTTATTTTAGTTAAGAAAAAGTAATGGTCAGAGAAATGAAGTGAGTTTTGCTTAGAATCCAATAGGATATCATGGCCTATAAGACAAGGAAATAAGACCAGAATTCTGTCAGAGAAAGTGTACAAAACAAACAGTTATGTTATTTAGTGTTGGGTTGTGCCAAGGTTTAGTGATTACCCAGTGAGAGCTGTGAACTTTAACTGGGTCCATAGGTCAAGAATTTAGAAATAGCTCCATACAACAGTGGAGTATTGGAGTAAAAGTTAAATAGTTAAAAGAATGTAGGTGACAGGCAGAATTGAGAAGATCATTTTAAAAAAAAAAGGGGGGGGGAATAGTCTTAAGAAATGTTAATGTAAGAAAATATTGAGTTATTATGGATGTAGTATAAAACAGCATGAGTATGTGATTAAACAAACAAATATTTAGGTGTATGGTAAGGATGAACATGAAGGAAGAATGTAATTCCTGCCACAGTCTAAGTGACAACACTGGCAAATGACAAAGGGTATCTTCCAAATAGTAAAGCCAATGACCTTCCCTAAAGAAGTTACTGATAACCTCATTATTTCAGCAGTTGCACCCCATCCTGGTAAATACACTTTTTCAAACTAATTATACAGAAATTGGTGGAATCAGTTGCGGAATGAATGGAGAATCTCTGCTGTTGCATAGCCCTTCCTGTTCACAGCAACAGTAAGTGTTGCCTTAGGTCTTACTGGTGAGGAAAAGGCTACTGCCCTTGTGACCCCTCATTCAGGCATAGACAAGTGAGTCCTTTCTCACACAAGCAGTCCTATCTCCAGCAAACAATCTGCCATTTGTTATCCCAGTATTCATAAAACTGAAAGTAAAATATCCATCTGCAGTGGAAAACTATTAGCAGCTGATTTCTCTTAAAACAAGAAAGCTATTGTCCTTCAGGAACTTGCATTTTTCCAATCCAGTTCTCACCCAAGTGAGTAATATTAAGCACTGCAGTGCCATCTGGAGTTTAAGAGTAAAGCATTATTGTTTCCAAAACTGGAAGGAACATAAATGCATTGAGAACACATATTTTTTTTATTATTTTTTGTTTTGTAATATCTCCAAGCTTCTAAATACAAGTATTACTCATTTTCAGTTTGGAGAAATGTTTAAATGAACTCAGTGATCAAAATCAGCCCACAAAATAATTGTTTCCCAACTTTGTTACAAAGTTAATTCACAGTTTCACCAAGAAAGCTAGGAAATGCAAATGACTTTAGTATGACACCTGGTTTAAGACATAAAAGGCTGTGCCCAGGTTGCCACAGTTAGAATTTGCAGGAAGGAGTATATGATGAGATTTCTGTATTCTCTTCTCAATTATAATGCTGTTCTGACCTTCTGAGTCTTTCCAATAATGCTTACTGTATAACAGAGGTGGCTGGAAATTGAAGAGTTCTGTGAAATCTTTCCCATAAATACGGTCTCCTGTATATATTTGTAAAGCTCTCTTGAGCACTGTGTAAATAAACAGAGACCTGCAAAGCAAATACTACCTAGCGAATACTGCCAATTATATTTAAATTCCTATTCTATATTTATTTATTTAATTTTTTTTCCTTTCCTTTCTGGGTAAAACTGTGATTTAAGTTCCTTTACGTAATATAAGAATGGAAACTCGTATAGTTTGTATATGTGCTGGGTGCTGGAGAAGTAAGTCCATATGACCTCCAAATTTTCTTCTCATCTCTAAATATAATTTTGAACAAGTTTTTAGGCAAAAGAATTGCCCGCAACATGTACAGCAGTGTATGCCACAGCGATGTGAGCAGAGGAGTAGGGACATGAATTAAGACCTGAATACTTATCATGAATATGAGACTGACTACAGCTGTGACCTTGACCTTGTGTTCGTTTATGTATGCACGTATCTCCATAAAACAATTTCACCTCCATCATCACAGGATTTGGGGGAGGATTAATTTGTTGTTGTCTGCTTAAAAAGATGAAAAGCATTAAGTCCTCTCAGCTGCAGGTTTTTTGGAGTCGGTCAACACCATGAATGTCAGATATTGAAGCAGACATGCCAGGAGCTATAGAATGTTAATATCGAAGTTGACATGTTCAAAGAATTCTTTGTTGTGTTAAAGGAGGCCTTAATTCTGAGCCTTTCTGGCAAGCAGTTGAGTAAAATATGTATATGCAGACTTTCAGGGGTATATACTGCAAATCATGAATCCCTTATAAGGAATGTTAAGTTACTGCAGCTACACATGCCAAAATAAATCTGAAATTAGTTCAGTAAAATTGAAGGGGTGGGAGCTGACATATATCAGTCCCATATGTCAGATGGGACATATGACATATACGAAAGTTATATCACATAACTTTCAAACACTCATCATGACATATATGAAAGTTCAGATAGACTTTCAGCTATCTGAAAAGAAAGATCATCTGACAGTATGAGGTTTAGAGGTACAAAGAACAGGTATGTCTTGCATAAGAATTATTTTTTTGAAAAAATATTACTATTGTTATCTTTTTTTTTTTTTTGTAGGTTAATCCAGAAGCATTGCATATATTTAAACAGGAAAGCAAAATGTCGATACAGGAACACTTCTACTCAGCTTACGTTGCCTCTTTATAACCATTACTTCACTCTGTAAGCATCCATAAAGGTTTTTACCTTTATAGGCATTTCCTGCCTATAAGCCCGTAATCCATCTGATGCTGTCATACATACATCAGTCGTAAACTTTGATCCCTTCTTTGGTTTCTCACTTCACTTCTACTATAAGGTTTTGGTGCTAACCTTCAAAGCCACTGGTGCATCCTGTCTTGGCTACAGCAGAGATAGCATCTTTTTCTCTCAGTAGGACTACAGCATTCTTTTCATCTAGAGAAATCAAAAGCCAACAGTAATGTAATATTAACTAGGAAGAAGAGAGCGTCACCTGGATAATAGTGCCATGTACCAGAATCAGGAAAAATGGCTTGGACTTTGCAGGATAGCAATCATAACTATGTATGTAATTCTGAGCCTACTGCTTATCAGCTTTTTCAATACCAAGGCTCTCTGTTTCCATCTGAGGACATTTCTCCTATGTTGTAGTGTGGAAATGTCAGATGAGTTGCACAGCTAGGGAACCATAACCCATCTCAAATTCATTCCATCCTGGGAGAGAGCAATATGAAAATAAGATAGTGCTGATAAATGAAGTAGTTTTCAGCAAGCATAGACAGATTAAAAACAACTTCTTGATAAAACAGCATCAAAAAACGTATACAGATCATTTCTGCCTTCCCTCATTGTTACCTATCTGCTTTCATTAAAAAAAAAAATGCCAACATGGTGATGCTAATCTAGTTCAGCTGCAGGAGCTCTTTGATAGTAAGTTCAGAGAGGCTTTTAATTCTTTATGTTCCATGCTGATGGAGGACAGCAAAACAGGAAGTTCTCATGCACAGCTCCTTCCTCTTTATAATGGCAGAGTGGAAGATAGCCATCTGCAATTTCATGCCATTATAGTGAAAAGTGCTGGCTCCTCTCAACTCCTCGCAACAGCTGTTCCTGAGTGTGCAGCTTTGTCCTGAGCAGGCAGCTGGCTCTGCTACTATTGGTGGGAAGTGATCTGTTTCCACAGAATCGGGGCTAAAAGGGAACGCAGAGATGATCTTGTCCTTCCTCTGGCCGAGAGGCCAGCCTGGCATTCTGGATGGCTGTAAAGGCTGGCAGCCAGAGATCCTGTCTGTGAGACCCAAGTTCAGTTGTCTATCCTAAATTAGGAGATCTGTTAGATTTCATTATGTGCAGCGGCAGTTTGATGACCAGTTGTTCTTCAGCCTTTATTAAACTATGACAATTTACTCAAACAATATGATCTTGTGAAAATGTAAGATTTTACGTGAGGAATTCATTGTGAAGATGGTGGCTTGATTTTTAATAATGTAGTTTCCTCTTTCTATTCTCCAGTTGCATTCTTCACAGTCTCTGCTACCTCCTGCAACAGCTTTGCTGGGACAGAAACATTAAAATCTATCACTTAGATCCTGTAGCTGTAGAACTGCAATGGATATAAGACTTCTAGTCTGTACCTCTTTTAATCTATTCTGGAATTCTTGTCAGGAATTTCACGTTGGATTACACACAGTTAAGATGAAACAAAAATATGATCAGTGCCTGAAAACTAGAGCATCTATTTTAGAGTGGAACGCAAGGATTCGACACGGTGAATTGAGATCTCTGTTTCAGGATAATAAACGCATCTGTACAAAACTCCTTTAATTTGTAGAAGAATCGTAGTCTAAGTCTCTATAGCCAGCACACTTTTAAACGGATACTCTTACAAATTAACATCTACAGTGAGATACGCTTGGCTTCTCTAATACTGATGGACTTATTTGTCTCTACACACCTGCATTTAAAGGCAGAGAAAAATATTTCTATTCTCGATGAAAAGTTATATTCAAACAGGAGAACAATTCTCCATTTGCAAGATAAATAGAAAGGACTTTGTGAATGACTGGCTAGCGATAAGTGGCACAGGGAAAAGAAGTCCCATTGTGTGATCACGGAAAGCACTGAAGACGAGACAATCCTATTTACATATGAAAACTCAGACCTTAAGCAAATCCTACAGAAAAGGACATGAGGCAAGAGAAACGAAATACATAAAACAGATGGGAGAATTCCTTCCCTCACCACCCCAGAGATTACCACAAGTTTCTGCCACACTCATTTATCATTAAATTTTAATCCCTGTTGCTAGTGCAACGATTGTCTTCAAAATACGCTACGGCTTTGTTCATAAATGTTTTTTCCTCGCCAAAAAATGCACACAAAGAGGTCTAAATAATATTCTATGAAAGTGCTATATATTCCAGTTCTCTCTGCAGGTTATACTGAATGATACATTGCGTTTCTAGAACTACTTCTCCAATTTGAGCAGCAGGACTAAGTATCAATCAAAAAGAGCAAGAGTAATTCAAAGATAACCAGCAAAGATTCTTTTCGATTTGTACAACCTTGAGCAGAAGTATGAAGGAACATCAGGACTCAGAATGTAGGTGTCCTGTATTCAGAAGACAAAAAGGTAACAAATGGTAACAGGGTTTTTATATTCTTGTACTCTGAGAAGTGAAATGTCCTTCCTAACAAAGTATTATTTTTTTTTCATCTAATTCTGATAAAATGGCCTTTCCCTATGCCAAACAAGTGTTCAAATCTTTAGGTAATTCACTCTTTGTGGAATGTAAAGCACAAAAATAATTTTATTCCATGATATGAATAGCCCACGGTGTTGTTAGTAACACAAATTAGACGTGTGGTCCCATCTAAGCTTTTGCTTTTCATATTCAAAACTTTGCCTCATTTCTTATAAATTTGCCTGTGTGTGCACTGCTTTCCTGTATCTTACACAGGCATTATGAAATTGCAGGTGGTGGAGCTTTCAGTACAAATAGTGCTGCAGATTGTTGTTAAATCCCAGATTCAGTTGAACTGAAGACATGGTAAGGGGTTGAGTCTAGAGGAAAAAATAGCAAAACTTACTGCCTATATCCTACAGGTGCTTTTGTGAGTGAAGTAATGACCTTAGTAGGTTGCCCTTTTGCAAATGATTTAAAAGGTTCTGCTGTTTGACAAGTCAGAACAGTTTAAGCTATAGCTGGTAGGATGCAGACAGGCAACTTTATTGTTTGTGACAGTGCTTGGTATCCTGAGCCAAAAAGAGCTTTAGAACTATTACTCATGTGTCTAGCCAGATAATCACAGAGAAGTTTCTGACCCATGGAAGAAATGTTTGAGATTTGTGAAAGAGAATATTTAGCACTGTGAGAAGGATTGAACTACTTCTGCTACCACAAATTTAAGGCAGCAGTTTGACACACAGCTGAACTCTACACACTGACACTTCCCAACAGCAACCAGTGTAGTTTGCTCTGGTCACATGTTTTAATTTCTAATAATCCACAGTCTGTAAGAGATTTCTCCTCTTACTTTGCATTGAAGAAGTCTCAAAAAAAGAAAAAAAAAAAAAAAAGCATTATCTTAAAGATATTATCTTAATAATGTTGTAGCATTAATGCATTTAAAACCCTGGCAAAAATTCAGTGGAAATAGTCACGAGCCTCTGCATTTCAAAAGCAAATAGTTTTGTCTCTTTAAATTACATACCAACCTTATCTGAAAAATGTAAATTCTATTGCTAAAAGCACATTCCTCTGAAATCAGATGTGGGCTTGATTACCCAGTGCTGTTTATTTCCACATCCATCTAATGAATTCTCCTGAATAGAAAGGATGAAAGGAAGCAAAAAAACTAAAAGCAACAGACTTGTGCAGTGAATATTCATCCCCTCCAAAATTACCCTTTCAATTAAAAAAAAATGGCCAAATTGACTGCTCGCCTTCTGAAGTGAGAACTTTCTACATTAATACTGCACCTTCCTTATGAAGCTTAACTGCCCTACAAGCAGCAGGCGCCAGTCCAGCACAAATCAAGACTCACCTACAGTTTAATCAATTACATCTGCCCTTGAGCAAATCTACATTGTGAGCTATGTCTGCTCTTCCAGACAATCTGATCTTGGGATAGTTTGTCACTGTGTACAAACCACGTACACAGATTTCACAGATCCTTGTAACCTCAGAATGCCAAAGAAGGCAGCCCTTTGCAACAGACTGTGTGCTTGCAGAGCTGATTATGGAGTTAGAATAGCCAGAAAGCCAGTCAGAGCAGCTTGGTAGGGATCCTTACCACCTAGTGTATGGAGCTTTAAAACTTCCAAAAAAGGTTAAAATCAATATAAGAATACTTCTGAAATAAGACACAGCTCTAGTTTATATTACTTTTAATTAATTAATTATATTTTTAACAACAATTTATTTCCTTGGGTCATGCAGTGTTGTTAAATTTAATCTATTCAGATAAACCAGCAAATATAACAGTGGATGGTAAGTACACACGAGAGTTGTTTTCTTAGAAAGTGCATATAGTCAATGGAAAGGAATATGAACCTGAAACTACTGTAGCAATGTATTCTTTATAGGCAGACCTATAACAATAAAACAGGAGTAAATTCTTTCCAAATGGCTCAAAGGCACAAAGCTGCACGCTGGGCAAGAAAACATACCTGATGATAGGACTGGCGGGTACACCTTCTGGCAGGTACACCTATTAATCCACCCATTTCCCATTTCTCACCAGCAGTCTGCTGAATGAGAGTGAGGAAATTAGTTCCCCTTGCTTTCAATCACAACTATCTAATTTTATTTAAAAATTAATGGTTTTAGCTAGACAGCAAGGCAAATAAAATGCTTTATTTTCAGGTAAGCAAAACTACACATCTGCTGTAAATAACTTTAACATTAGAAATCCATTACAAGTAAATAGCATAAATGCAGATTTTGAAACCTATTGAAAAGTGGCAAGAAAAATCCCCTAAGTTGTGAGCAGCGAAGCTAGTGAATCCAACTTGTGTCTGAGGATCCTGTGTAAGGAGCCAGACCACACTTACTTCTGTCCTCTGAGCACTGACATTCCTCACCACAATACATAGATTCATAGATGCATTAGGTTGGAAAGGACCTACAAGATCATCTAGTCCAACCATCCTCCTATCACCATCCCTACCCACTAAACTACTAAATCAAATCCCTTAGCACCTCATCTAAACGCTTCTTGAACAGCGCTAGGGATGGTGCCTCAACCACCTCCCTAGGCAGGCCATTCCAGTGCCTGACCACTCTTTCAGAGAAAAAATGTCTCCTCAAATGTAATCTAAATCTTCCCCGGTGCAACCTGTGGCCATTCCCTCTTGTCCTTGTGTGAATACACCTTCCAACATCCCACTCAGTCCAAATCCTCCCCTATGCCTCTTCTCCCATGCAACATACCCACTCTTACGCTCGCTGACAGACGTTCTTCAGTCTTCCACCTTCCCACACCACCCACATGCATTCAGTCTGGCAGACAGAACTAGGGAAGACACAGCAGGCACCCAGGCTGCTGTACCACACAGCCAGGCACCCACCCAGCTTTTGTTTCCTGACTGCTTGTCACCATACAGAAGGGAAAACACAACTTTCACCTGTGATCCTGGCAGTCAAAGCAGCACTAAGTCTCTTTACCAGCAGCTATTTTTTTTACAAGGTTTGCAAAAACTGACAAACTTCACGACTTCTTTTGCATCACATTTAGGTTGTAGCAAAAAGACTGACAGAAAGTGCTTGGACAGTAATGTTAGCTGTGTTTTTTGAGGAACTAGATTAAATGCAAGGCAGAGCCTCAGCTTAGTAAATAGACACTATGTTGATTAACTTATTTATGCAAGTCCTGGGATTTTTGCTACTGTTGCATTTAAAACTTGGCAAACGTCATCATTTACGAGGAAACAAACTTTTTTTTTTTATCAACTTATTTTATAAAGCTGTGGAAAATAATTTGGTTACTTATATTAGGAACTAAATTACTATTTGCAAATGTTGTGCATTATCATTCCCCCTGCCTTTCAATTTCACGTGACCAAATCTTGCATTAAAACCTCATCTTTAGAAAGCAAACTGAAAGATGACTCCAAGCCATCTGTAAACAGAGTACAACTTTGTTCCACCTTTATTGAAGAACTTCTAGTGAAGCAACACTTACCTTTTTTTACAGGTTATTCAAACGATGACCTATGGCAAATTTTACCATATCACCTTTGGAAACACTTTTGCTGCTTGTCTGAATACTTCTCCTGTGTCAGCATAGGTTGTTGGAGATACCACGCAGCAGCAGTTCAGATTTCAGGAAACAATTTCTGCTTCCAGCTCCATCCCACTAAAATCAATAGAACTGACAGAGAATCCACCAAAAGCTGAAGTTGGACCTAAATGCCATCTCTTACAGCTGTCAAGCATCAGCCATCCTCTTCATTTGATGACGTTTGAGTTCTTGAGTAGAGCATTATTAAGTAGAGATTCTTCTGTTTGCAGACTCTGAACATTTCAAAAGTAGACTGATTTAATTATGACCATATGACTGCAGCTATCATAGCAATAAAATGAAGGTATGTTGTCAAAAAGCCTCTGAACAGCTGAGACAGACCTGGTAATTCCCTATTTCTCATCCTTTTACCCCACATGTAGACACTCTGGAGGAAGACTAGTGAAGAGTTCACAACGGTTAATTACTTTCTTAACCACTTTACCAAGTTTTCTATTGCTGAGCAGCAGGATGTTATCCGTTTTCTTGCCAGCCTTCTCCAAAGTAGCATCAACTAAGCTCACAGTGTGGCCTAGGAGTTGCATGGTATTCATGTGGTAATAAACACTGCATCTGAATAGAATGAAAAAATCATGTCTCATGTTTTCAGTAGCATCTGTGAAGCTTTCCTTTAGGTGAGGGCTCCCATCTGCCACACAGCCCCAGTCTGCTTTCTCTCACCAGGTATGCCTGCATCCAGCATAGCTAGATCTGGTGGTAGGGCATGCATTTCCTGTGCCATGGTGAGATACACAGCTGTGACAAAGGTGACAAAGGACGGAGACTGAAGATGCAAGAGGTACACTTTTACCCATCTTTTTCATTGTACATCACAGCCTCAGTGACTGTGTAGCTGACTAAACATTAACACTCATTCACTTTATTTTGAAACACTGCAAAAGTGAGTCAGTCAAGGATCCTTTCATATGTACTCACTGACATGTAATCCATTTTCACTGTTCTAATTAGCTACTGTCCCCATTTTATTACTGCAGTAGTATGCTAGCCTTAGACTGAACTCTTTTCGGGAACAAACTGCTAAATAGGCTGTAGTCTTTATAGAAAACAAAGTGAAATCAATGGTGTTGTTTTCAGCTTTGTGCATACTTGCTAGTACTGATGAAAACATAGGCATCCAGGAGGCTCCAGGAATGTATCAGGGATTACTTCCTAAGCCAAGTAGTAGACAACTGCGCCAGGGGGGATGCAATGCTGGACCTGCTGTGAACCCATGTAAACTGGGGTTACAGAGGGAAAATGGCAAAAGTGTTATTATGTGGTTTGGACTGAAAGCAACAGACTTGTGTAGTAACACAGCTTGTTTCATCATGCACATAACCAAACTCGACTTGAAGCTGCATGTAACAATTACTCTGTATTTAAGCTATACTTTCCCACCACGTCTCTCTTTCAAAACAGTTCCCCCATCTCATGTTGTTATGAGAGACAGCTCAGTAACAAAACAACAGGCATGGAGATATGCTTCAGGAACAATTGCTTATTGACTTAAATTCATTATATTTAGAAACGTTTCACTAGCCAGCCAGCTTTCACTGTGTTTGAATCTGGTTTAGGAAGAAGGACAACAACTTCCTTCTATGCAAGGTGATCTTAAAAGAGATAAGGTGCTAAAAAGCTCAGCAAGTCCTAATAGTCCATCCTTTTTCTAGTACAAATAGCATTGTGGAGTAATTCTTTGAGACGTTTATGTTACACTTGGCACATGCCACATTTCCTAGCTCACAAGCATGCTGCATTAAGAAGCACTTAAAATCTGTGATGTAAATAATTTGTTTCATTTAAGAGAACTACGTTTTTGCTCTAGTCCATTCTCACCAATGGGTCTGGCTCAAGAATTGCACTGCATAAGCATTTGTAAAACAGCCTGTGATTCTTGCAGACAGGATTTTCTATGCTTAATTCAGAAGTAGTCTTTGGGGGGAGCTGGATGCACTGAAATGATAAATTAAGGCATACAACATGAAGTTATGCTAAACACCGTGCTTTTTATTTTTCAGGAAAAAGCAAGAAAATAGCAGTATTTCAACAGACTAGAAAAAGCCTCATATAAATACCAAAAGCACAGCAAATTATATTTGAAGCTGATACATTCCTAGGTCAAAGCATCAAGTTGCATGTACATGCATGTGTGTGTATATACACAACACATACATGCACTCAATTTAAATAGAGATGTAGCCATTTGGATTATTTGCATTTGACTTATCATTTATTTTAGTTTCATGTGAGTGAAGTAATTAGACCAGAATTAACAAAAGGAAATCCATCAATTTTCACAGGCTAGTTTAAGAGCTTCAACACATACACAATTACAGCACAGTCTTTACTCCTGTGGCCATTAAATTCCACTGAAATAAACCAGTTTTAGAGGGAACACACAAAAACTCCACCCTGAAGGTCTCCTTGCTTTTATCACTGCAACATCCTAGCATTTGCTGAAGAAAAACAAAAACAAAGAGTAGCTACTCTGGAAACCAATTTTCAATTCATTCTGTAAACTGTACGCATGCCAGACATAAACCATGCAAAAACCCCTTGAGCTTTAAGCCCTTATTATTAGCTTGTGTCATGAGTCAGGCACTGTGATTTACAGCATTTTTTAAATGAAAGTTAAGAAATGAAAGCTGCGTTGGGAGCTGAGTTTACTTAAAGCGGAAATGAGGGAAGAGTAAGATAGTTGGCAACTCACGCATCCCACACTAAAAAAAACATTACAGGTAGATGCTATGAAGTTTTCAAAAGAAAACTGAGTGCTTTAAGTTCTGAGAACAAAAATAAGTTATACTCCAAAGAACAAGTTAGTATAAAAAGTTTTAACGTATGCAAAGTATGTGCTCAAAATATTCATTTTGTGTTTTTAAAAAGAGCTTATAGTCTACCTTACAGAAACAAAGTTCACCGAATATAAAATATTGCAATTTGTCCCATTTTGTCATATGAGAGGTTTCCTTATTCTTCATATGATCGAGAACACTTGCACAAGAGTTCACGTTATTCCAAGCCACACAGTGGCAGACAGACTATGTTTGATTCTGTGCTTTTACTCCTTGGTATAGTAAAAGCTAAGCAAACCATTTCAGAACAGAGTTTAGCAGGTCCAAGAGCTGTTTTGCAAGAAATCCAGACAACTGTATAAAAGTTAGCGCCAAATGGCAGTACCAAGAGAGTGAATTAGATCAACAGAAAAAAAAAACTGCTGATAGCATTCAGTATCACACGTACAGCTTGTAAGCTGGGTGTAAGGAAATCAAAATTAGCTTAAGAAAATAAAATAAAAAAAATCAAACTGTGTAAACAATCCACCCAGTACAAAACTGAATGCAGCTGATAAGAGCAGAACTAGCTTAGTAGAGCTGAGGACGTGCGTGCATCCAGATGCCTGTTCAAACCTCATTTATCAATACTGTTGACACCTATAGCTATTTACACCACAGCGGAGGCTTCCCCCACCCCAAGAAGTTACTACAGATCAGGAAGTCATTACTGTCTTCTATGATTAAAATTCCAGTTATAAGCTATCAGCGTTTGTAAGCTGAAAACACCCACCTTGCACATTACATTGAAAGCTCTTGTCAAACATGTTTGAGGACTCTTCAGAAGTTACAGTACAGCACTTTTGTCAAGTGGTATTTGCATGAGTAACTTGTACTGACAGCCTGTTAGAATAAGTGAGTTGAACACAAGTTACGGTAGCTGGGTGCTCCTCCTCAAGAAGAGATCCATCTGCAGAGATTCCAGTCATTCTTAGTGACTTAGTGTACGTAGGGAGAGAAGGACCAAAGAACCTAGACCAGCCTTCTTATTTCTAGAAATATTCCTCCTCTTCATCAAAAAAGCCATTTTCCAGAGCATACGTGCAGTCTGCATTAGAGTCAGCTTGGCAGGCACCTTTATATTCTTGAATGGATTCGTACAGGGAGTACAGCTGACACAGAAGTGACATATCTAGCTGCCGAAGGCCAACCTGATGGGGAAGGAGTGGAAGAGAAATTAAAAAAAATAAAAACAGAAACAAAACATGATTACAAGTGTGACTTTATTGGCAAGATAATGCTTTTACATGCAGCGTTGCCAATGACATACTTTTTTGGTATCACTAAACGCCTTTCACAGATCTCATTTTGTTTAGAACTGCCCAGATAAGAAAACTGCAAATGCAGCTCTGACTGGCCTCTCACTTCATGGCTGAGTATCTCTGCTCAGTTTTCTGTTCTACACTGACATACACAGGTAGTTGGCTTCTCTGCCTTGACATAGCTAACCACGTCTAACACGATACCACACACCACTTGAAGGTAGCAAAACTAAAGATTAATGAGGTTA
This sequence comes from Odontophorus gujanensis, assembly GCA_013399175.1. Taxonomy (NCBI): domain Eukaryota; kingdom Metazoa; phylum Chordata; class Aves; order Galliformes; family Odontophoridae; genus Odontophorus; species Odontophorus gujanensis. The sequence goes on along the minus strand of VXAB01005938.1, from coordinate 77,060 downwards.
GGGTGTGCATTGCAGCCTATATTTTTAAACACTACTCAAGATTCCTTTTGGTACTCCCTGAGTTTTACACGCATTCACCTGATTTGTCACCAAGACACCTTAGGATTTTGTGTCCCCCAAACTCTTAAAACATTAGGCTCAGATCTATTTAAAGACTTGGAGCAACACTGAAGCCTGCATCTTTATTTCAGGCACAAAAATGGGTACATTATGTTGAACACTAAATGAAGCTGATCATCTAGCTTGAAGTGATTTCCCTCTGTGGAAACGAACTGAAGAATTACTTTGACATTTCCACCTATCCAGGTGGGATCAAATGAAATCTGAGTTTTCTCCTGCAGTAAATTAAAACATCTGCCCAATGTAACCTTCTCAAAAATTACCTATTATGCCTGAAATAATAAGTGAATAATAATAAGTGTTATAATAAGTGTAATAAGTGAACAGTAAGTGTTAAGCTGACTGGCTGTACCCAGTAAGCTTCAGTCTTTCAGCAGTTTCTGCTATAATTCACACTTGAAGATGGGAGGGAAGGGTATATTTTGCACAGGATGAGAATTCTTACCTCAAAAACTTTTCATTATGTATTGAAATTCTAAGAACCGGTGCATTTAGCACACAAGAAAACCACAAGAAGTTAGACAAAGTTCTTTTCTTTGGTATTCTTGAAGTCCCTCCCAGCCTGCCCTATCCTATGAGCTCCTTTATCTAAAGATGGGAGGAGGAAAAACAAGCACCACACGCCACATTGCCACTCCACCTTAGAAAAACAGGATACAGTGTCTTTCAGAGCCAAGCTGTATTACCTGATCAGGTCACGAGGCAGAGACATGATCACGTCTCCTACAGACCAGGACATCAATACTTCTGCCTCTTAAACCATGACAGGGTAAGGTATGAAATAGTATGCTAGTTGCCAGCAGATTACAGATGCACCTTCCAGTACCCTCAGATCTGCTGCTCTTCTTCCCCATCTCAGTTTTTCCTTTATTGAAGACACAACTGCTTTCTCTTCCCTTGTTTAAGGGCACACACTGTAACAAGCCACACAAGCAGAACTCACTGAACAGTACTTGCTGGTCCTCACAGAATCACAGAACTGTAGGGGTTGGAAGGGACTTCCAGAGATCTAGTCCCTAGCCCAGGTTGCACAGGTAGGCATCCAGGTGGTCTTGAATGTCTCCAGAGAAGGAGACTCCAAACTTCCTGTAGTCTGTGATACAAGATCAGCACTTGGACCAAAAGGGCTGCACTGGGGCAAACAAAAGGAAGTATGCACCATATAAAGATCTATTCTACTCACTCAAGTCATACTTGAGGTAATTTTTTTCAGACACATTAAACTAATGAATGTTTACCTGCCCAAGAATAAAGTCTGAAGATCAGCCTTCATGGCTGGCAGCTAATGAAGCTTGGCTTGCCCCATCTAAACAAACTGCTGACCTCAAGTAAGAAAGAATTCTGTGAAGCTGGACTTCATACTGTTACATGTAAACACAAGAAAGATTAGGGAAACTTGCATCAATACTAAGTGTCTGAAGGACAAGACTGGCAAAAAATTATTCAGAGTGATTAGGAAAACAAGTAGTGAACTGAGCAGGAAAATTCAGCGTGGAGACAGAAGAGATTCCAGATGAGAGATCTTTGTCTTCAAAGGAGTGCATGTGAATTTGCAGCAACTTTCACATCTATGTTCAGTGCAACACTTCAATGCATTCAGTGACAATCATTTCTGCACTTAGTTGTAATCTCCAAGCTAGACATTGCTCCGCAGAATCAGTTTAGCAAGCCTCAGCACCAAGCAGTTATATGTAATATGTCTGTAGCTGTCACCAGCATCAATCAAACAAGAACAGTAGATCTACTGAGAAAAGCCACAACCCCTAGCTCTTCACAGCCTTTAAGTATACTCCTGTCAGCATCAAAAGCATGAAGAAATATGCAAGGTTGCTAGCACAAGCATAATATTCTTAACCCCAACTCAATTGCATTTGACTCTAGAGATTCCTCTCATAGCACCTACGAGGCAACACACTGCACGTTCCCCAGCTATCAACATTTCTCCTCAAGATCAGAGTTCTGAGATGAACTTTCCTGCGATGCCCTTCCTCCCGAAGCACCTAAATCGCCACTCTCCTCATCAAAAAGCCAACACAGAACATCATGCAGGGAGAGATGCTTCCTCATTCAGCACTGAAACTCTGAAATGAGCTCACTGCTCAGTTGTAATACTATCTTTGATTGGTGAAAGGAAGAGGGTTCAAAACAGATAACAATGTGTTATTATCCCCACGATGAAAGGCAGCCTATCAGTATGTGAGGGCAGAATCAGTTTGTATGAGCCAAAGAAAAGCACACCTGGAACTGAGGGGACTGTTGCTTCAAAGTCTTTGGCATGTTTGTGATAAAACACTTCTGAGTGGGAAAAAAACCTATCAAATTACCATCAAGGATAAGAGTATCAAAGGAGAATTCCAGTGCCAAGTGACTTGAACAAGCACCTCATTTGATTTCCCATTAGGAGAAGTTAACTAGATTTTTATAGGAGATAGCTTTGCCTTTTTGGAAAAAGAAAGTTCATATCCTTGGGTCCCTTTACAGCATGACAGGACACCACTGCAGCAGACGGGCACTCGTGCTTCCCTTCCTTTGGGGCAAACTGATATATAAGACCATTCGGAGCTGAATTGGGATTATTTGTAGAAGCTTTTGGGACAGACTAAGCCCTCAGCACACTGCACATTCCTGCTTAAGCCACAGAAGTGTATTTCAGCAGTTCAAATACCTTCCCCTCCATGGCAAAAGAGGCCTTAGGAGGGGCAGATTTTTAGCAACGCTGCACGTTGTTTCAGAACACTTAGTGCATAACGCTGAAGTGGTTCATTAGTCATTAGGAGCGCATCTGGCACCAGCAGAGCCCCAACACCCACACGAGCGCTGAACCCAAAGGTGTGCCAGACCGCCCCGAGGAGCTGCGCTAACAACGCCGCGTTACAGAACCGAAACAAGGTCTTGAGGAAAGCTGCGCCCAAGCGTCCTTCAGCAGAGCTAAATGAATCTGCTAATTCCTCTTCCAGAGGACGGCGTTCCGAGGTGGGCGGCACACCGGACGGGGACGCGTTCGTCGAGCAGCCCCGCATTCTGACAGCGTAGAAAACAACCGCCGCGGACGCGGTCCGGCAGAAAGCCGCGCCGTTTCTTACCGAAGGGCCCACGGCATTTCCTCGGAGCCGCCCCAACCCGCGGCCCGCGCCCACCTCCCCCCGGGCCCTATATCCGCCGCACAAAGGCCGCTCGCTTCGCCCTCCGCCACGGAGCCTCGCGGCGGCCCCTTCCGCCCGGCCGGCACCCCCGGCAGCGCCGCGTCCCGCCCGCCACGTCCGCCGTCCTCCTCCGCCCTCACCATCTCCTTGCGGAGCAGAGCCAGCGCCGCGTCCAGGTTGGGAGGCTTGGGGGGCCGCGGCGAGCCCCGGCCGCCGCCGCTCAGCTCGTCCTGGATGCGGGACTTCTGCGCGTACAGCCGCTCCAGGTCCCGCCAGCGCCCGCCCTGACCGCCGCCGCCGGAGGAGGAGGAGTTGAGCAGCCCGCTCAAGCTCTTGGGCAGCGGCGGCAGCCCCGAGCCGCCGCCGGGCCCCAGCAGCCCCGGCCCGCTCATGCTGCGGCGGCAGCGGCGAGGGACGGAAAGAGCCGCCTCGACCGCGCTGCGGGAGGCGCCGCCCGGAGCCCGCCCCGCCTACGGGACGCGGAGGG
>VXAB01005938.1:0-72942 GCA_013399175.1 Odontophorus gujanensis | reverse complement strand
CATTTTTTTATTTTTATTTTTATTTTTATTTTTATTTTTATTTTTTATTTTTTTATTATATTTTTTATTTTATCCCAAATGACAGCTACTTGGGAAAGCTTGTGGATATGCTTATTTCACCCAGATCCACTTATCATTTCTTCAGCTTGCCGGATCCCATTAGATTATTAGAGCATCTTTTCACACCTGTCGTCCGAAAGACAGGAAGAAAACTCTCTAGCCCCAGCACGGTGTTACAAAGTGGTGTTCCTTCCTTCCTCAGTGGGAGGGACACAGGCTACCCAGAGAAGTTGTGGAGTCTCCTCTGGAGATGTTCAAGACCCACCTGGACACCTACCTGTGCAACCTGGGCTAGGGAGCTGCTTTGGCAAGGGGGTTGGACTCCATGATCTTTAGAGGTCCCTTCCAGCCCCTACAATTCAATGATTCTGTGTGATTCTCTCAGTACATACCAGCCAATTTGACAGGCTCTAATTTTAAACAGTTAAGACTGTATGTATGCAATACATCAGTATGTATATTCCTTCTTTTCCAATAACTCATTAATATATGCTAATATCCATCTGGGCACGAGTGGTAGGGGACTATGGTGGTCTTACACCACTTACATTCTCCTCGTTTTTCCACTATCAGCTTCAACATGNTACAGCCGCTCCAGGTCCCGCCAGCGCCCGCCCTGACCGCCGCCGCCGGAGGAGGAGGAGTTGAGCAGCCCGCTCAAGCTCTTGGGCAGCGGCGGCAGCCCCGAGCCGCCGCCGGGCCCCAGCAGCCCCGGCCCGCTCATGCTGCGGCGGCAGCGGCGAGGGACGGAAAGAGCCGCCTCGACCGCGCNTGAACAACTTTCTATCTTAGTGCATTATAACCAAAAACAGTATATGTGAAATCTGAGAAGTCCTTGCATGTGGTGGATGCGAAGATAAAAGTAGTCTACTGTGGCTCTAGTGCTCCTGTGAAGCAGGACTGTTGAGGCCAAGCAAAGGTCATTTGNCGGAGCCCGCCCCGCCTACGGGACGCGGAGGGGAGCGGGGCCGCGGGGCGGGGGAGGGTGCAGGTGCTCGCGGCGGGCCCGGGCTTTGTCTGCGGCAGGGCCGGGCCTTGCCCTGGGGGATGGCCCCGCACCGCCCGCCTGCTCGCTGTCTGTCTGCCTGCCGCCCGCCCTCGCACGCAGCGGTCGTGTGCTAGTTGCGAGCGCGGGTTGTGCACCCTTTTTTTCCCCTTATTGTCTTCTCCCCTTATTGTCTTTGCCGTTGCATAACCAGGTGGTTCGGAGCAGATGGTTAAAGGTGAGGTCCCATTGCCGCAACTTCGCTTGGCTTGTGTAGGATTCTGTTGGAGAAGTAACGACGTGCAGTGGCTTTTTAACATTAGGGTTAAGACTTCGCGTCGTTTCTGGCTTTGTTTGCAGCCTCACGTGGCTTTTTCATGATTTCAGTCTCATCAGACTGCTGACAATTATCTGAAATCAGCTTACAGCTGAGGAATCTTTCCCTAGTCTTTATTTCTTCCTACTCACTACTTCAAGGTGAGTATGTAAGATGATATGCTCTGTGTTTTAATGCTTTGGGTATTAGAGTCAAGAAGATTTTTTTTCCCCATTTCTAGTGATCCAACTTCTGCCAGGATTAAATATGAAAAATTAAATAGTGCTATTATCTTTTACAACACTAAGTGTGTTTCAAAACATTCCTACTGCAGATTAAAAACATCAAGAAAACCCTTGTCCTTCAGGGCTGAGGATGTCTCACAGTGAAAAATATTGATTTGGTTTGCCCTCATATTATCTTCTTGCTTATTATAAGCAAATACCACTTTTTTTTTCTTTTTACTTCCCAGCTCTCNATAATGAACAACTTTCTATCTTAGTGCATTATAACCAAAAACAGTATATGTGAAATCTGAGAAGTCCTTGCATGTGGTGGATGCGAAGATAAAAGTAGTCTACTGTGGCTCTAGTGCTCCTGTGAAGCAGGACTGTTGAGGCCAAGCAAAGGTCATTTGCACACCAAGCAAAGCTAAACTGGAAAGTTTTAGAACTGGCACTCACTGGTTCCTTTTGCTAAACTAATATATTGGTCCTTAAACGTCAGATATAAGGCTTGAATGTTGGTGATAACAGCAGCTGGAGTCTTCTGCAGCTATGTTATTTTGCTCCTTTCTGCAACAAGCTTTCTTGCACTGTATATATTTCTCAGACTTTGTTGTTTCCCAGGACTAAGCTACAGAAATGTTACTCAACCATTGTTTGTTACAGACACTTCCTTTAAAAAATGAAAACGTCTTAAATGTACATGTAGTTTGCATCATAAAGAATTAGCAAGTGTCACAATAGACGTGCCATTTCCTTATGCAAATTCATTGCCATATATTTTTAATTGCATACACTAATGTGATTTTCCTCGTTCATTACAACATTATACAACAGCTATGTACCATTCATGCCTCATTTACTAATACTCCTCTTTCCGTATGTGGTGATCCATATTCATTATCGAGTATATTGAAGTGATAAATGAGAAGAGTTTATCCTACGGCCTTTTCTGTGCTGCTCTCCCCTGTAATAACTGACATGCCTATAAATGCGAGTGAATTCTTCTTTATGACACCCCTGCAACAGGAGGTGGTATCATCCACACTGTAGATAGGGAACCAGGACACAGAGAGCAAAAGGTAGGTTGTGGTAAAAATGTCTACTCATTCTAAGTGCCAACTTGGTCATTCTTAGGGATGATTTTCCTTAGTAAAGAAAGCTTTCTGCAGCCATTTAATGTGTAGAAACCTCTGTAGCCCCTCTAGTTGAATATTTAACCACCCAGCAGAGCTGGCAGAAGGACACGAACCTCAACTTCAAGCTGCCCTGTGCAGAGCAGCGCCTTTGCTTCATTAGTGATTTAAAGTAAGACTCCAGACTTTGCAGTGATGTGGCTGACATCACTCATTGTCCACTCTGCTGCAGGGGTATCTAAAACTTGCCAGACAAGATGCACCAGAGCTCATCTGTCACTGCCATTGGCATTTTCAAGAACTATTTGTGTTCACAAGTTTCTCATTGGGTCAACTCACAGTTATGGCTGCTTGCAAATGACAGGTCAGGATCCAAATATCACAAATAGGCACATGGAAGACGAATTAATAATTAGTGGCATGTGGTACACTCTTCCACTTCCTTTTGTAGTCAGAATGTCTGAATGTACTCTATTTTTCATGAGGTATCTGGTTTTCATCACTAATGTGGAGGAAGGGAGATCATGCTGTGCTGTGATGCTCTATGAACTCAAAGGAGAATTTAGAAGATGCTGGCATAATTGGCACACAGTACATGACTCTGCGTCGTGGCAAATCCAGCCAATTTTCAGCCAAAGATCATTCAATTCTTAGGCACCATAAAACCACATCAGAAAGTGCTTCTTCAATAAAATTGCCAAGAGTCCCAATTTTGATACTTACTTGCCATGTAAATTTCTCTATCTATGCCGAAATTGTCAAACCTCAAGTATATTCTAACATCCAAAAATATGGCTTCCATGGAAAAGCTGCTATCTGTAGATCCCGAGTATAGAATCATAGAATCATAGGGGTTGGAAGGGACCTCAAGAGATCATCGAGTCCAACCCCCCTGCCAAAGCAGGTTCAGTTAGAGGTCATTTAGTCCAACTCCCCTGCAATGAACAGGGACACCTACAAATAGGTCAGATTGCTCAGAGCTCTGTCCAGCCTGACCTTGAATGTCTCCAGGGATGGGCACCCACCAGCTCTCTGGGCAACCTGTTGCAGTGCCTCACCAAAAGGCAGATACTCCATCCTGAGCTCTGTTCCCTCTCTTCTCACAGTGAAGATGGTACAGATTTTTCAAAATGCCCTGTAGAAAGCAGTGATAAGCAGTATGAAAATCTAAAGGGCATGGTGGCAAACAACCAGTTGCATTTCTGTAATTACTATGAGTAATTCCTGTGTCTCAATGATTTTTTTTTTTTTTTTTTACCTTGTAATCCATTACCAAATGCTATGGGATTGTGGAGTGGAAAGAAAAAGAATCAAAGTCCATTCTTCCATGTAAGAGTTTAGTTCCAGAGTTTAGTTTAGAATTATGGAAGGATCATGCTCAGGCTAAAGAAGAACTTGATCTGGTAGTAATATTGATGGGAATTAAGATGACCACCAATTTATTATCATGATAGTGCTAAAGTCTGGCTTGTTCATGTCTCTGCTTAACCTTAGCTCATACTATCAATCTTCTCCATAGTACATCACTCTGTTCTCTGCAACATTGGTTTTATAATCTCCTTGCTCTGTCCCCTCACTTTATTAAATTAGATGTAAATGCATCATTCTTTTCTTTCTACCTCTCCAGTCTCATGAATTCTTCCCCACTGCATTAATTCTAGCAGAAATAAAAGATTTGTCATTTAGACTACACCGGCTTCATATTGATGCCACATCCTTATCCTCAGAATTTCTGATGCAATTAACAAAGGAAGTATTTCATATCAGATGCTTAAAGCAAATCCTAAATGAAATGAGAAACAATGGCATGTTGTAGGAATTAATCACTGCAGTATTATGTGAAAATTCATAGGAGTGAAAAATCACAACAGAGTTTTATGAGATAATTATGTCATAAACTAGCCTCATGCCCACAGCTCCCAATGGTGCTGAACATCTTCCCTTAGTCTCCTTCTTCTGTGTTAAAAATATGAAAGAAACTAAGGATTTCAAAGTGCCTTTTGATCCTCCTTCACCTACTTCCTTTGAGCTGAATGCAGTTCTGATAAGCTTTGGGCTAAATAATTTGTGTCTTCAAAATGATGGCTCTAGGGGGCCATTATTTCTGCTGTGCTGTTTCTTAAAGTCAACCTTACCACAACAGGTTGCTTACTCCGAGCAGTACAGACTCAACTTACAGTAACAGCTTTCCAGAATCTGATTACCGAAAGTAGTTAGCCAAGGGATCAGAGCTACAGGCTTTAAGGGTATTTGTCCTATTATCCTAGTGACACTGAGCACTCTTTCCTTCAGTGAGATCTGCATCGGGGTCAAACCTGGAGGATGCTGTCTAAGCTGTGCCGAGGTCATCTGAGGTAAAAGCGGCAGAAGGCCTAAATCTGCGGGCAAAATTGCAGGGCAGAAATGAAGTGTTGCTGCTGTGCAGAAGTAGTAAGAGTGATCTGGGCTTAGAGATTGCAGAATGCTGCAAACATCTTCAGTGTTGCAGATTTACTGCAATTATATCTGCATTTTTGAGTGGGGAGTGGTAACCAGTCATTTTTTAAAAAGAATTGTTTTTCTTAGAAATGTTCAACAGTAAGCAAACATAGAGTTGAAAATTAACTATCCAACTGATATTAATAAAGAGATCATATCTCTTCCTTTTTCTTCTGTATTCTCCCTTAATAAAACTATATAAGAGATTTTTTTCCCAGACTGAACACAAAAACCTGTTAGATAGCATATTTCCATAAAATAGATGCAGATTGCACTGCTCAGGACATAAATATTTCTCTTCATCTGTGAATGGCTGTAACATTTGCTCATAAAGAGGTGTGATTTTATATTCACATGTAACTGTGCTCCTGAAAAATGGCCTTCCTCTTCCACATATGCAGGTAGACAGATTGGTGCTGAATAACCAAATGCAAAACAAAGACCACAATAAAATAAATGCAATCATCTCCTCCAGTTGAGGTAGGCCTAATGCTGCTGTCACATGGCACATTCTGCCTGTTCTGGGCTACAGCCACCAGGTGTGTGCAGGTCTCAGAAGGGAGAGTGAGGAGGTGATGGCAGCTCATCCTCCCGTCAGCTTGGGCTGTGCAGAGCTCACGAGGTGGAAGCTCATGGCCAAGAACAAAACCCTGATGCTGAATTGCAACCAGGCCAAAGCCTGCGTGTCTCCTTGGGTATCTGTGCACCCAGGGCACTGTAACCATTACTGAAATTGGGCCACCTCCGAGGCAGGACAAAGGCAATAATTTAGCAATGCATAACATTCCTTCTAAATAGTTTAAAGGAGAAAAGTACTCTTTGTAATTGAAAGTTCATTTAGGTAGATAGAATGTAATTACCTGGCACAGTTAGAGGAGCAAAGCTGTTGTGAGTCTCTGAAAAAAAATGTCATCAGTTATTTAATGGCCAACAAGTGATTAGAATTTTTGTTTCATACTTCCTGCAGCAACAGCACATTCAGCAGCCTGGTGACCCCTGGATTCAGTGCAGGGCACTGAGCAATTACTGACTCAGAGGCAGAAGTTCCCCTGGCTGAGCTGTGATCATTGCTTCTTGCAGCCCTGCGCTATGTTGCAACAAGACTGTGCCTTATTTAGTATAGGAAATTGGTTTTTATCATGGTATAGACAAAGGAATAACTTTGAAATACAACCAGGATTTAAAACTGAAGTACATTCCACGCGGCAAACATAAAGCTTGAAAATAACTTCCTGGCTTAAGTATCTGTGATATCAGATTTTTACCTGACGCAAACTTGTCAGAGAAATGCTGTCATTCACATTTCAAAAACAATTCACCTCTCCCTTTTTCCCAATGTTTGCTATTCAAAGTGCCCCTCTCATACCCTGCAAACTGAGTGACTGCTTCTCTGACTCTATCCGATAACTTTAGTCAAATGTGCCAAAAGGGAGTTCTCATATGCTCCACTGCACAACTGCCCTTCTTGGTTTACTGAGTGCAGGCAGGTGTCACTGTCCCAGACATGTACCTCTCTGCAGAGAAACATCCACAGCACTGAGGTTTCCAGAGGCTCAGATCATCTCACCCCTGTGAACTCTCTCTGGCTTCCTTCTCTTCTCAGAGCTGTCCTTCCTTTGCAGGAATACTGTGGAAGAACAGTAGTAGCAACAGGCAGAGTTGCCAATTGAGGTGTTCTGGAGTGCAGTGGTTCTTGCCCATATCTCAGGCACCTGTGGTATTGTTGGAGACAACCCAACATGCAGCAGGATCAAACAGTATGGTAATTCAGTAATTTCCTTGTTCTGTTACAAGCAGGTGCCATCTGAAACATCTCACAGAGCCTTAAAAAATAAAATAATAATAATAAAAAACAAACATCTGTAGTATATGTTAAGGTTGCAAAAGGAAACAAACAAACAAAACAAACCATAACAAAACAAAAGACAAAAACCTCTCCAGAGGGATATGTGATAACAAACATACACAAAGGAGGGAAGCTGCGGAAACCAGCCATCTGTGCTGGAAATGTGATCATATCAAGCCAATCACTGCAGCACTGATCAGTCACTGGCAGGAGCAAACAGGTGTACAAACATGTTAGAAGGCAGGAGCATGGATTTTTGACGTATTTTGGCAAGTCTGGCAAAATAAGAATTGGTCTGTCCAGGCAGATATGAACTAAAAGAGCCTTTGTCCTTCTTTGCTAAATTGGCCAAGGAAGACTGAAAGCTACAGAGGCTGCCTGAGTAGGAATCATCAGAAATACATCTGCTATCAGTGCCAACTCCTGCCATGAAAACAAGCATTGAACGAGTTCATGGCTTCATAGATTCATGTTTATTTATTTGTGCATCAGTAGCTAGTAATTTTGTTCTAATGTATAAATGTAGTTAGTAGTAAAATAAATGTGACTCGCTATTATTTTAGAGTGAAATTCATTCTAAAATTCTGTTTTGGGGCCCATCAATAAAACTTGATTTCCACATCCCAAAGGAGCACTAACAAGACAGAAGTGCTGGAGATCTTTTACAGCTCTTGAGTTTGCAGATCTGAGAGGCAAAAGGAGAATGTGCCTTCCTCCTCACCTTTGTCTCAGCTTCTTTTTTCAAAACTGTGACAGGATGAAAACAACATAATTTCTACAAGGCCACAAAGCCACTGCAATGTGAGAAATGGGATGTGGAGTGCAAGGCATACATGCTTTGACTTCAACTTTTCATTTTTATGTAATCAATTCTGGAGTACAATTGTTTAGTTATGAGTTTTCAGAACTTTTTGGAATACCTGTGACCTGAAATAACTTCTGTATACCTCGTAATTTTTGTCAGTTTTCAAATGTAAGCAAAAAATAGCAAGATCAAGCTCTTTTATGTTTCAAAAGTTACGGAAGTGTTCAGAATAGAATCAGCATTATTCTGTCAGCACTGTGAGAGCAGGCTACGTGCATCCTGAGGCACTTGCTCCTTTGATGAAGTCAACTAGCTCTTTTCTTGCCGAGTCATTCTTTGCTCTCATACTGCTTTGAGATGCAAGGGAAATCAGATGATAATTTTATATAACTCTGGTGAACTGTCACAGATCAGAAGACAAACATGTAATGACTTGTAAATACCATTATTTTTTAATAATTCCAGAACTTAAATTTCTAAAGGAATTAGTTGAAGTAGTTGCAGAGCCGCTCTCCGTCACATTTGAAAAATTGTGGCTTCCAGGCAAAGTCCTCGGTAACTGGAAAATTGAAACATCACTTGCAAATTCAAGAAAAAAGATCCTGGGAACTACAGGCCAGTGCACCTCATGTCTGTGCCTAGGAAGATCATGGAGCAGATCCTCCTGGAAGAGATGTTAATGCAAATGAGGGATGAGTGGGTGATTCAAGATAACTGTCACAACTTCACCAACAGAAGGCTGTGCCTCACCAATCTGGTAGATGCCTGTGATTTAGTAATGATATCCATGGACAAGTGATGGGCAACTGATGTCATCTACCTGCACTTGTGTGAGGCCTATGACTTAGTCTTGCATCCCATCATTATCTCTAAATTGGAGATATACAGATTTTAAGGGTGTGGTATTAGGTGGATAAAGAATTGTTTGGATTGTCACAGCTGGAGCGTTAGTGTCAATGGTTCTATGTCCAAGTGGAGGCCACTCATGAATAGTGCTCCCCAGGGATCCATCTTGGGACCAGTGCTCTTTCAACATCTTTATCAGTTGAGTGTACCCTCAGCAAGTTTGCTGCTGACACCAAGCTGAGTGGTGCAGTTGACACATTAGAAAGGTCTGGACACACTCAAAAAGTGGGCATGTGAGAATTTAATAAGGTTTAACAAGGCCAAGTGCAAGGTGTTGCACTTGGTTTGTGGCAATCCCAGATATGAGTACAGGCTGGGAGAACTCACTGAGAGCAGCCCTGCAAAGAAGGACTTGGGTATCCTGGTGGATGAAAAGTTGGACATGAGCCAGCAGCATGCTCTTGCAGCTCAGAAGGCCAACATTATCCTGGACTGCATCCAAAGGAGGGGGGACCAGCAGGGAGAAGGAGGTGATTGTCTACTTCCATTCTGCCTTTGCGAGACCCCATCTGGAATACTGTGTCCAAGCCTGGGATCAGCAGTACAGGAAGGATATTGGGCAGTTAGAATAGGTCCAGAGGAGGCCATGAAGACAATTTAAGGACTGGATCGCCTCTCCTAAGAAGAAAGATTGAGGGAGTTTGGCTTGTTTAGCATGGAAAAGAGAATGCTTCAGGGAGACCTCATTGTGGTTTTCCAGTACCTGAAGGGAGCTTACATGCAGGAGAGAGTCTGACTTCTTACGCCGTCTGATAGTGAGGGACAAGAGGGAATGGTTTTAAACTAAAAGAGAGGAGATTTAGGTTGGATATTAGGAAGAAAAATTTTACTCAGAGGATGATGAGAGACAATCTGTCTGTGGAAGCATTCAATACCAGGATGGAGGGGACCCTGGACAGCCTGATCTGGTGGATGGCAGCCTTGCCTATGGCAGGAATGTTGGGACTAGGTGATCTTTAAGGTTCTCTCATACTTAAGCCATTCTGTGATTTGATGATTAAATACATTTCTGTCTTTGTTCTAGCCTTGTTTCTGAAAATGAATCACTTATGATTCTCATTTATTTAATGAAATGCCAGCATAATCGTAGTTAGTTAAAACTGCAAGAAATGTGCAATTTAAGATAATTTCCAAGACTTTGTAAGGAAGATGCCTCCTACTATTTTTGATACCAGACCTCTGGCATTCCTAAGGCAAGCCACACAATCTGAACCAAACCTTGTTAAAAACAGTGACCACGTGTGGGCCTGCACATGTTCTGCTCATTATGCAATTTTCCCCAACCTCAAAGTTAAGTTTATGTAGGCTTTTAATGGAAGCAACATCCTGATCTTGCCCTCTACAAGTGGGTGCATTTCACCGTGGGGCAGGCAGAAGGGTTGTTTAGTGTTGTGCAGAAAAAGAGTGGACAGGTGACTTTGGACGTTGGCTGAGAATGCCCAGTAGGGATGCTGTCTGCTCAAAGCATGGCTCATTCTCTAACTGGTGCTGTTCAACAGCTGGACAACCTCTGAAGAACACTCACAGCCCAGAGGGATTATGCAGCTGAGGCATCCCAAGGTATTGAAATATTGTAACTGAAAGCAGAGGAAATATCGGCCTGGTACTCCTGCTCACTTTTAGTCTGCTGGGACAAATGCTCTGTTTTTCAAAACTAGACTTATAGATACACTACAAAGGCTAATTGTAGCTGTTGCAGGTACACCACTGTTATTTTTCTTAGAGTAAACTGAGCTGTGAACATGCAGAGTGTGGTCTTCTGGAAAAGACCAAGTAGAAAATGTCAAATGCATCACGATATCACCAATAGCATATGAATTACAGATGTTTGCAGTGCATAAACACAGCATAGTATAGAGCCAAACTGGTACACATGGAAGATTTTTGAACCTAGCAGTGGACACCATTGTATTGCCGAAGGAGGCATGGCCTCTTTGGCATCTCATCCTAAATTCTACACGTTCCTGAACCATACCTCAGACCATTCTTGGGATAAATGAGCTTTTGAGGAATAGCACAAACCTGTGACATAACACTGTGAGATAGATGCATACAGCCCTGCTGCATCAATGCTTAGGTTTCTTTTTCACCTCTGGAAAAGACAAAGGCAGATTGGGCTGAACACTGTTCATGCCAATCATTGTGTGACCATTTTCTCAACCACTAATCCCTGCTCTTAAAAAGTAACTGAATGTCAGTAGTGTGTGAATGTTATGTTTCAGACGTAATTCAAACAGCTTGCTCTGTTACTCTCTTGCCTTGACCAAACAGAGCTGAGAGCTGAATAACAGTCACATAAATAGAGATCAAGAAGAAGGATTTCATTAAATTAAATATTGATAGGAATGTTTTATCACAGTTCACATATATCCACTAAAATGTTTTGTTGTTGTTGTTGTTGCTGTTTTAGCTGAGGGCAGACACTTGCAAATTGCAAATGTTCCTATTCATACTCTCAGTGCTATACGATGAGCTGAAGGACTGCAGGTGACCATGCCCTAGGCTGTCGTTATAGACAGCATCACTGCTCCTCTGCCAAGCCCCCAACTGTGCAGATAATCTGTCTTGAGCATTGTCCTGACTGGTTTTCGAGCTATTACTCCTTGCTGATACAACCGAGTGCACCTCAGCATTTCTCAGTTTTAATCTTTTTCAGCTTTCCTTCCTTTTTCTTTATTCTTTTTTTTTTTTTTTCTTTATTGCTGTATCACAATAACTCTACCACTGTGGTCTGAAAATCCCAGTTTGAAACAGTTCCTCCTTATACTCAAAACTTCTAGAAGCATTAAGTGTGTTGCCACATCCATTTGTCCATCAGCACTGCAGAATATAGCAGGTTGCATAATGCACTTCTCTAAATCAACTTGAGCAGATGGGAAGTCAAATAGCTTGAGCCAGCAAAGTGCAATTCCCCTTGGGCACTTCTCAGATGGCAGTAGAATCACAGACCGGCAGTGTTCTGCTGTCTTAATTTTGTCCTCTCAGGTGACGGAGCTGAGCCTGAAGAAAGTGTTATCCCCCTCTTTCTCTTCTCTTCCTCTCAGTCTACAGCACTGCACAGCTACATTATTTTAAATGTTACTTGTATGCTATTTTTTCCCAGTCATCATGCATTGCTTCATTTTGACTGGTGTTTAGGTGAAAAATAAAATAAAGGATAAATAAATAATAGGCCACTCATTTAAACACACAAGTGAAATGTAAACAAGAACAACGTAGGTTCAAAGATGACTAAAAATAGTGCTATTAGTACGTCTTTTCATGTTTTATGCTCATGAGGTAGGAAGCCCAGAGCTGTAAGAGAAGATTAGACCTTGTTTTTTCCTGTGTTGTTGATTTATCTAAAACCTAGCATCACAACTGATTAATTGATCAAAACCAGAAACATAAATATCAGAGGAAGGAAGCACTCCCAAGCCAAGCTAAGCACATCACTGAACGCTACTCTATTGAAGTCACGCTGGAATAAATTTCTGTTTAGCTGTCATCATCTGTTATCTGGAGGGGAAGCAAATGGCTATATAAAAACAGTGGAAAAAAATCAAATTAAAACTGAATGCTGTAATGGGCCTGTGGAGAAAACCAGCTGCATGTGAAGACCATTGAAACTGAATCCATTGACTGAACAGAAGTTCCACCTGCAAAATGAATTGCATGCATGAATGACAGCAGAGGTATCGTGCACATCATTTTGTAGCCTGGGTGAGCTAGTCAGCAAAGGAGGCTGGAGGTGCTGTGCATTCACACTGCCTCATGCTACAAGTCAGGAGATCTTGAGGCTGTTTCACACCCTTGCCTCAGACAGAGCCATGGATGATACCTAAGAACCTGTCTGAGGATCGTAAGATCACAGACTGTTTTCCTGTCCCTGTTCTGGTAAGACAGCAGCAGTAGCTGACCTCTTTTTCTTCTCAAACTTCGCCCAAATATTGAACTCATTTCCATCCCACTTTTCTCATATAATTTATTTATGTCAGTGGCTGGGAAATTGCTAACTACTTTAAGCTTTTAAGATTTTCAAAGAGGCTACAGCCTTGTCTGCAATGATATTCCCTTATGAATGTCCTTTGCAACTTAAATCATGCTAGACCTACTTTGGGATGTCTGCAATATGGGCCAAAGAACTAAGAGAACTGCAGAGGGTTGAGGGTGTCAGATACTTCACGGTATAAGGACAAGCACTGAATGAGCCCGAGGTGACAAGGTATTGAGACAGAGTTCAATGTTTCTAAGTTGTCTCGGTTTTGATTGCTTGCATATGCAACAGCTGGGTTAACTTTGAATTTCTGCACTCTAATTCCTCCCTATCTGCTGTTTCTGCTGTGAGGTTTCCAAAGTTTTATACCACCCTGTTCTGTGTTCCCTTTGCATCTTAATGCAGTGCTGTGTATTTCCATCACAGTCCTGAAACTCTTTTAAATGAATCATTCTAGATCTTTTTTTTTTTTTTTTGTAAACTTGCTTGCTTGAAAAGGTTGAATATATTTATCTCCATCTTTCTGAAGCCTTGGTGTAATGTGAAGCACCAGGGGACCCATTCTGGCTTTTATTTTCTCTGTGGGAGTCCATGCTCAGTTTTTCATCTTTGCAGGATACCATGTGAACAGCAGAGTTCATAACTGACACAGGAGGCTTGAAGGGGCTATCGCTATTGGTGCAGGTGGAGCCTATGCATATTTCATCACTTTGGCAGGGGTTTCTGCAGGTCTTGTGATCTTTGCAGGGTTTCGTATGGGAAATGCAATGAGGAGAGTCTCAGGAGGGGTTGGAAAACGAAAAACATAAGGGCAGCTTTGTGGGGATTGTGTTGGTGGTGGAAGAGAGATAATGGCATCGAAAAGGAAGTAGTGAAGAAAAGAAGAAGAGATAAGAAGAGCCTCTTCTGAGGTTAAGGCTTCTGCAGAGAAGAAGGAGATGAGCTCAAAGAACATTGGGGCTTTGGCTGGAGAAATAAAATGGGGAAGAATAAGGAAATGTGAAGTGCTTGTTGAGGGAATATTGCAGGGTGAGGTGTGTAGGAAGTGATAATGAAGGAGAGGTAAGAAGAAAAGAAATATGTTTCAAAGAGAAATGAGAGCTTTACTGGTGCTGAGAAAATAGGGTGCTCAAAACAGTCATTAAAATGGTCAGCATGACAGAAAGAAGCCAAAAGGAGAAAAAATAAATACATAAGAACAGTTATGCTGAAACACATGCAGGGAAGAGGGTGCTTTCTGATTCCCCCACCTCTTCTCAGATTTCAGTTAGTACACATAGTGAAGAGTTCTTATTTTTCCTCTCACATCTCTTTGTATCTTTGCAAGTACCTTTTCCAGTTACCCAAGTCTACGTGACTCCCTTGACACCACCCTGGGGAGTTCTCTCAGAAGCTGCAGCAGGATGCAGCTGTCAGAGCCCTGTAATGGTTTGCACTGTGAGCAGTCTGTGCTGGCCAGTGACTGATGGACATCTCTGACACCATTTCTCTCACCAGCTGCAGGAGCTGCATCTTTATTTCTGGGTGGATCTCTGGCTTCTGACAGGAACAGTGTCACCTCTGTCACTGAGAGCTGATGGGGGCCTGCAAACCTGATGACTGGAGGTAACGCACCCTGCCTATACAGTGGCCCCAGTGAAGACATCCTTTGTACCATGGCCTGGTCAGGCCAAGGCAATGGACTGGCCTTGAGGGACAGGCCACAGTTCCATCCTGTTCACTGGGTGTTTTTCAGGAGGAATATGGGAGGATTGGATAGATGGGGTTTGTTAGATTATTTATTTGGGGAAATGCTGTGTCTTCTCTCTGTGAAAAGGAATACATTGGAGATGTTATTGTTAAACTATGTGCTCCCTGAAGATTCTTGTAGACAATGCACCTTATATGTCTGTAAAAGGAGTAATCAGGTACATGCTGGCACTGCACAAATCCAGCATCTGTGACAGGAGCCCAGCTCTCCATCGACAAGCAAAGTGCAGCTGATGTTTGCACAGGTCTTTGCAGAAGCTTCTCACACAATATTACACAGATTGGAGAAAGCAGTCCCTGGAGAAATAGATTCCTCAGGGATTAGTTTGTGACAAGACTTCAGAACATGTCAGGGAGCAATGTGAAGCATCTGTAACCAACGTTCAGAAAACATGAGCAGTTCTCTTGCCCAAGGCACTGCAGTCACAAATGGGCAGCCCACCTCTGTGCAAGTAGGGGGGAGAGAGAGAGAAAGGCAAACCCTGACATTTGGATATTAGTCAGACTCTCCCTGTCACTCCTGCTTGCCCGCCTGCTTGGCAGCACAGTAAAGTGGTGAAAATGTTCTTCTGCTCACAATTTGGAAGCAAATTGGCAAACCTACAGCTGGAGGGTATGTCAGCGTTACCTTCCATCAAAATGCTTCACAAACTATTCATGTTTGTATCACAAAAAATAATGTCTTGGCTTATCATTTTGCCCTACTCTTCCCTGTCTTGCTCCCTCCCCCAAGGGGCCTCCAGCACCCCCAGCTGATAGGGTGGCAGAACAGGTTCAAGCACACATCTCACCAGCCCCACATGTGGACATCCTGGGGCTTTTACTTACCTCAGCTCAGCCTCCTTTCCCACAAAGGACACAAGTCCTCAAGCAGGAGGAAGCTGCTGCCAAGAGGTGAAGAAATGCTGACAAACATCAAGCCCTACACATGTGAGGTGGAGAGGGCTCTTCATAGCTCCCTGTGTGCTTTCAGATGTGCTTCTTGTCAGTCTTGCTGCTCTTGGGAGGAAGTGAGAAAATGCTTTTTTCATCTTATTTATTAAGCAACCAGATAGTCAGGTAGTGCAGATAAAAGTCTGATGTCATCACAATCAAATTGCACAAAGCCAGAGTCTGACTGTGAGAGAGACATAAGACAGCTTTGCACTATGGTTAATGCTACAAAATAGGCTTTTGCCACCGTTGTATTGTGTTCGGCTTTGACAAATGCATCTTTCACCTTTCCATTTCTTCTTTCTTTAACAGAGCTCTCTCACAACAAGTCAAATAAATTCTCCTTGGGAGCTGCATTTCTGTGTCAAGATAATTGGAACTTAAATTATTCCCATAAACTGTTAGACAGTGCGGTATCAATCATGTCTGTCAGAAAGATTACCTCTACTGTAAAAGGAGGACTATTGTCCCAGGAGGGGTCTGCAAATGCAAGAGAAGCAACAGATACAGGGAGATATAATGCTTTATATTAGACCGAATGACAGAACTGAAGAAAGGCCTTTGCGTCAAGAGCTGTCCATTTTCTCCAGTACCATGAGTTGTTCTAATAGAACACACTGCTTCTCCCTCCTTACCATGTTGCCTGCAGCACCTATGCTTTGATCAGGGTCTGCTGTTTGCTTCACTCATCTCCCCAGGACATTCACTTGTTTTAATCATGGCCGGCCACCTCTTTTGCTATCAAAGGAGTTCCTTTTGCTAGCTTTTGATATGGATAATGCATGGCAGTTACTGGCTAAATGTAAAATACATATTTATTAACAGCTGTGTGGGAGGAGCTCTGTGTATGTATGTACCTTCTACAGATGGCCTGTATGCATATAGTTTGTGATACTGTGTTTGTATTGCTGGAATATGAAGGCAGCTTCTTTACTACATCCCAGATTCAAGGCATGTTATCACTGCTTTTTAAAATACAGATGTAAAATGGAAAACTTTCATGTGCAGGAAAAAATAGTTCTAATTTCTTATTCTATTCAACTGAATGTATTATAATGTCTTGAAAGTATACTTTAATACTTGCAGAGATGCTGTGATTATTACTATAATCATTAGTAGCAGACTGACAAATAGCACAGTAAAAATACATGAAAGAAGCAAGTATAAGAAAAATGACTGGGGATCTCTGTTGGGTCTCTTTGACAGACTCTTCCATAATTTCTGCCCACATTCTTCGGGTTGTAGTGGGGATACAAAAAAGCAAGTTGAAAAATGCTCAGAGTGGACAAATGGGTATTTCTTATGTAAATATACTTGCATAAAAAAGGTACACATGCACAAAAAAATAATAATAAAAACAACGTATTGTTATTATTATTTACTATATTGAGACCTGCATGGTCTCAAATAATGGCCTCACTGATGATGCTACCACAAGGGCTGCTCCAAAAGTAATGCCTTCACTTTCACGATGTTGGCTCACAACATCAGAGGTGGATGTTGGTGATATCTCATTAGAAGTTGAACCTTTCCAGCAATATTGGGTTACATGTTGTTGCTGTGTGACAGATGGCAGCAGAGGGGCACTCTGACACAAGGACATCAGACATGGAATGTGGATGAAGCACAGGTGTGTCATAGAATTCCTCCATGTGGAAATAATGGCATCCATAGACACGTATCAATGCTTGCTGAATGTTTATGGAGACCAAACAGCAGATGTGAGCACAGTGAGGCAGTGGATAGTGCATTTCAGCAGCGGTGACAGTGGGTCATCTCCACCGGTACAGATGTTTATGAGCACATCATGCAGGCTCTTGTTCATTCTGGTGAAAATGCACAGCTAATTGTGGTGACTATGCTGAAAAATAGTGTTTTGTAGCTGAGAATTTTCTCTATCCAACAGCGTTATTGTGCTCTTTGTATCTGTTGCTGCTCCTGGGCCTGTGCCCAGGCAGACAGCAGGGCCTCTGGGCACAAAGACAACGTAAGAGATGAGGGGTGCTGCAGACACAGTACACGGCCTGTTTCAGTGTGTTTAGAGAATGGCCCTTCTTTGCTCAGCCCTGTGTCCTTGAGGGGTGAGAGTCAGTTAAGCCTGAACCTTGGCATTGCCACGTTGAGTATATACACAGAAATGGCTATAAGCAAGGCCAGGAACAGTACCAACTGGTGTTTTGCCAAAAGAATAACGTATCCTTCTCCTCTAGCGCTTGTAGCATCTCTCCATATCCCAGCCGGGGCTGTCGCTGTCATCCCGGCAAGCAGTCCCGGGGGCAGCACTGGGGCCAGCCGCTGTGACCCTGTGTCTGAGGGCTGATGTGGGGCTGACCTCATCCTCTGGGCTCCCTCTGCTGTCGGTGGGAGGCACGGGCCGAGAACATTCACACGCACGCCTATTTATTTGTATACGTAGCTTTAGAAACATACAAGTATCTGCAGGGCAACCAAGGTACCTACGTGAACACTGGCACCCTTACCACAACAGCTGCAGCTGGCGAAATGCATCCCAACCTCTACAACGACCTCTAACTTGCTGGCCTGTGCTGTGTGCTCATCACAAGCGGAAAAAAAAAAAAAAAAAAGACCTAACCAAACCAAGCTAAAACAAAACAAAAAGCAGCAGCATTCAAATAGGAAGAAGACCAATTATTATAAGCAAATGTAAATCACTGCACTGTCCTCGTACAGAACATTTCCTGTGATGCTAAATGAGCCGCTGCAAACACTTTCATATTCTGCTGAATTTTGTTACTCAGCAACTACTGTGGTGGTTCAGCAGCGAGCAGGGCAAACTGCACTTTCCTAGCATGAAAATATAGGAAGAAAATGAAAAAAAGGAGAAGTAGGAAGGAAGCGACAAAATTGGTGGCAGAGCAGGAAGGAAACGAGAAACAAATGGGAGTTTGATGTTTTGTAAAGGTTAAGCTGCAGGCAGAACCCCTGGAAAGGGGCTGGGGATCACCAACCACTGAGGAGATCAAGAGGTGAAGGAAAGGAGAATAATTTAGAAGAAGGATCATGAGAGAGACATGTTTGAACAGCACAGTGAATTGCCAGGGCAGAGATACGGTGGGCTGGTGACAAAAGGGGTGTGGGGTGATCTCAATCATCTGGCCAACTGGGTGATTATGGAAAGATGCCAACACGCACTTTGAAAAGGTACGATTTCTGCTTGTATTTAAAGCTAGCTGGGGGAAAATAGCTCAAGAGAAGTATAAAAAAATCACCTATGGCTGGCAGCCTGGCCAATCAGTTTCCCCTCCACAGCCAGATGACAGAGTGCCTGCACACAGTGGACATGATTTCTGCAGGAGCTGCTTCTGCAGAGGTGTGTGCTTACCTGTGAGAGGGGAGCCTTGCACATATAGGATACACAGATACAGCTGCCTACCAAACCGGGAGTTCTTTTAGCTCTACCACCTGCCTTAACCATTTTTCCTTCCTCTTCATATTCTCTTTAGGATTTATTTCTGTTTTGTTATGCTCGTTTTGTATTTTTCCCTCAGTATCCATTACTGCTGTTGTTAAAACAAGGCAGACCAGGTACAACTTTGGGTTGCTGGCTGCAGCCTTTTCTTCCTTTAGAAATGGATTGCTAAAACTTAAATCATTCGGTAAAAGGATAAATTAAAGAATGGGCTGGGCTTCTCATTTTCTTAGGGTAACATGAGAACACATGCTACATTTTGTTTAAATTAAGTCCATAATCACATACCCACTGCCAAAGCTGTTATGTTTCGTAAAGTGGCCTCTTTATTTCCTGCCCTTTTCCCTTTGTGTGAGGAGCTTTTCCTTTCTGTTAAATTGCATATCCATAGAGGATTTTGGGGCACTCAGCCAGTCAATCCAATTTGGAGTTGGATAGTGGCTGTTGTGGGCTAAGTCCCTTATCTGTCCTCTTCAGCTGTCACATTTCTCTGCTATTCAGAGAAACATAAAATTGAAAGTGGAATCAATTCAGAGGCAAGAACCCAGCAAGAGACCTGGGAGGAACAAGCATAGTGGGGAGATCCTGACTAATCTCACTGCAACTGAAGCAATGTGCTGGCGTCTGTTTTTAAATATGCATGCCATAGATTTGGTACTTCAGAAATATCACTGTTTCATTTATCTTTGTGGGTAACACAGCAAGTATGTGAAGAAAATTGAAATCAGTTTGGAAGTGCTTTTTGTTCCCTTCTTTTTTTGAAGAAGAAGAAAGAGTACGATTTGTGGGTTTCTGCTTTACCACATCCCATGGACTGAAAAATCATTAAACTAAGGAATGAATAGGGTCCTGAAAACAACTTAGCTGTTCTTATAGGGCTAATGAAGAAGCAGAAATAGGAACTGGCTGGAATGTATGCATGCTTGATTTTGAGCGTGCTCTGCATTATGTACTCACTAGGGTGCAAAAGCAGCTTATGCTGTTGAAATCAGCTGTTACAATAACACAAAATCAATGTAAATAAGAATTTAAAAATGACGGACCAGGCTGCCTGGTGTGTTTTACAGCTATCTTTTCACCCTCAGATTCTAGGCTGAAGAAGGTCTTGCCTTTCTTCTAGCTCAGTGGTTCCCAGTAATGTGAATGACAGCAGCTTCCTACATCCATGGCCTGATTGCAGGGGGTGCAAAGGGATTGCCCATACTGAAAAGGGAAACAGCATCTCTACTTATTTAATAACTCTAAACGTCACTATCCTAGATGAAAGAAAAATGTAGCAAAGGGAAATATAAGAACAAAGGTAGCAATAAGCTGCTTTTAAAATCAGAAGATATAATGTCAAATGAAGCAATGAAACCTGACACGAGTGTAATTGATGATCTGGTTGGCCTCCACCTCCTCCCTTCTGCTGAACATCTCATCCAGCTGCTGGGAGAAAGGGATGTGCAAAACTCAAACAGGTGAGGCATTAATCTGACGAAAAAAGGTGTACTGAGTTCATACCTTACAGAACCTGCCTCTCTCCACCTGATCAATACTAATGTCTCAGACAGACAAACCACTCTGTTCCTTGTACCATCCTCAGTGCTGCTGCAGGGACTGACCTGCTCCTGTCCCTGGGGAGGTACCAGCACCATTCAGGAATGCTGGAAAGCAGCCTTTCTGGGGTGGGTTAGTTCTTGTTCCCGCCTTGTGGGTGGGATTGTGGCACAAAGGGACCTCCCTTCACAGCTGTGGTGTGGGTTTACACCAAATTACAGTGCCTATATAATTTCCAGTGGGCAAGCCATGAGTCCTAGCTGAGCCTGGTCATGTACTCATGTAAGTTCTTCTCTATTTTGAGTTTGTGATGCATAATTATGTATTAGCTCTTATTCCCATATCAGAAAGCAAGCTAGAAGAGGAAACCTAAGGTGACTCTTGTTTCTGCAGTCTGCTCTGAAGGTATTTAATCTAGGCTTTACTCACAATTATCTCCTACATTTCTTTCTAGTGATCCTGTTTTCTTGGCTCATGCTCCTTCTTCCTCCATGCAGCTTCTAAGCCTTGAAGTCCCTTACAATCTCTATAATTTTCAGTGCTTATGAATGACATTACAGAGCCTACAGGAAATTTTGGTCAAACCTACTAGAACCTTACAGAAGTCTTGTCCTAGTAGCTATAGCCAACAGGTTGCATAGGTCTCTGATCTCTAGCTGCTTGCAGAATAGAAAAGCAAAGCCTGTCTGCTAGAGTATTTATAGATCCTTTAATGGCTCAGGGAAATTTTCTCAGTATCTCTTATCTTTTCCTAAATAATGATAACATTTTTTGCCTTCTCTTATGTTTAGCGGAACTGGTGAAATCTACTTAGGCTTCTCTTCTTGATAAAAGGCCTTTCTCAGTGAGTCACAAAGCAATCAGCTCCCTAGCTCAGTGCATAGAATGTTGCCTGCTCTTTCAGGGATCAAAATTCACTATCTCATTTCTGTATTTTCCTTGTATGTGGAGAGATTGCCACATGGTGGCAATTTACATCCACTTTATGATAGTATGTACCAATGCCTAGCCTGGTTTCATTTTCAAGGCTTTTTCCAAGATGTTTTTGAATCCTATCTTGTGCTCTTAGGAAATGCTACCACTTCAGTGTTAAGATCATTCACTCCTCTTTTTGTCAAAGGCATTTGTCCCTCTTCTCTCACCCTTGCCCCCTCTTATGCTTTGAATGCCATCATTTTATTCTACCTCCTCCCTGTCTTCCTACCAAAAGCAAATATAAGAATGGGTTTGCATTTCACATACTCCTTAGCTATCTTCTTAGGAAACCAGACAGACAAGCTTCTTTTCCTTCTAGGCATGAGTGGGGTGACCATGAGGGTAGCAGGACATGGGGGCAAGGCAGGATCAGGACTGAGTTATGATTGACTGCAGGACAGCTTTCTGCAGCCTTCACCTTGCATAAGCATGGTGAGTGCAAGTTTGTGAGCTGAGTGCAGTAGGCTGGGATGCTATGGCACAGGGATCTTCAGTGCTCCCTGATCAGACTGCTCCACTGGTCCTGGTGATCACTGAGCACCGAGGCTTTTTGAGTTTAGTGATGATGCTGGAGGGTACAAACTGGAGAGCTGTAATCTATCCTCTGACATAATACCTACTGAAATACAATCATTTCTATGAGAAGTTGGCACTCTAGCTTAAAAAAAAAAAAGGCAGCAAATGCTATAATAGTTCTCTATAGTATTGTATTGTGAAGGTGCTGCTGATGATGCCATAGTCAGTAGTGGTCTATGGCAGGTTCAAAGCATGGCACAATTTCTTGCTCTCCATTATAAGTGTGGATGCATGGCCCAGTGCTCCCTTCTTGTCTCTTAAGAGTTCTGAGTTCTGAATTTTAACAGAGGAAGAAAGGATCTTGCTCCTGAAACAGCAACAAAGAGAGGGTTGCTCAAATGGCAAGAAAACCACAATATCCCTGGAGTAACTCCAGAATCTTTCAGTCTGAAGGTCAGGACTCTTGGATGAAAAAAAAAATAAGATTAGTGCCTTTCATGAAAAGAAATCACAAAGAAAGCACAGGAAGTTACTAGAAGTGCTGAAATGGATTTCTTACTAATATTTGTGCCAACCTACCATTTTTTGTTGGCCTATATGTTTAAAGCAATATTTTTCTCCATACAGAAAGTAATTCATAGATTACTAGAGCAGTCCTTGGAGTGCATTTGTCAATAAATCAAGCGTTAATTTTTGCCACTTAAACATCATTATGAACATATACTCAGCAGACTGAATAAATTACCACTGTATAGAATTGTCCTCTGTTGTGAACTATATTTTTTCCATGGTGGATTTAATCCTCTGTCAGAGAGAATTCAATATGTAGATGCATTTATGTTACAGATATAGTCTCCTGCTAGCCAACAGATAAGCTTTCTATCAGCAGCCCTGCTTCTGTGGTACTCTTCTGGGCTGCTGCCAAGCTCTGCCTTCTCTCCTTTCATGAACAGATCAATGTGCAAACATTTAAAAACCCTAAATAACATAATAGGTACTTAATGCAAGCTGGAAGGAAAAAAAAAAAAGCTTTCAAAACTGTTGCACCAACGTGATGTGGTTAACGCAAATCTCCAAAAACAAGAAAATGAAGGAAAACGGTAGCACACAGCTACCATTTCCAGAGCTGCCCTGCCTCACAGACTGCACGCATCGGCTTTTCCTCTAATCCCCAGCGGCAGCAATCTCCCGTGCCTCTGCCACATCAACCCCAGAGCAGGCAGCACCAGCAATGCTGGAAAGAGGAGCCTGGGAAAAGACTGCATGGTGTGTTGTTTCTTGTAAGAGCAATGCAAGGGTGTGATGAGTATCTGTCTTCACTGGTTAGTGCTCTCGCCTGTTTTGTCTTTACTGCTTTTGTGAACACTCTCTCTGTAGTTCCTTTTGCAACAGAAAAAACACATGTAGAGGAAAGATCCCTTTCTTCCCCTCTGCTACCCTTCAAGCTGCAGGGTGCGTGCTTTGAGTGATGCCTGTTAGTGAGAGCGGTGCTGGAATGCTGGGATCAGGGTTCCAGGGGGCGGGCAGACAGCTGTGGTAAAAGAAGAAAGCTGAAGAAAGCCAAGTGACCTCACTGGACAGCTTTTGAGGAAAAAAACAGGGGGGAAAAAAAAAGGATAACTAATTGGGAAGAAGTTAATATGTGAGGGCAGGATAAAGTACCAAATAAATTAAAAAAAAAAAAAAGTACAAGAAAAGAAATGAAAAATGGGAAAAAAATAGAAAAAAGATATTAAAATGAAAACAAGGAAAGCAAAAAGATGAATCAAATCTCTCTCCTTTCTGAGAGTCTGTGTTTTTTTTTCTGTAAGCTTATTTATAAACTTCATTAGCTTTTTTTTTTTCTTTTTNGAGGGCACGAAAAAGTACAAAAAAAATAAAAAAAAAAAAAAAAGTACAAGAAAAGAAATGAAAATGGGAAAAAAAATAGAAAAAAGATATTAAAATGAAAACAAGGAAAGCAAAAAGATGAATCAAATCTCTCTCCTTTCTGAGAGTCTGTGTTTTTTTTTCTGTAAGCTTATTTATAAACTTCATTAGCTTTTTTTTTTCTTTTTCCAGCAGGATGATATAAAAGATGCTAATGAGTTCTCACGCAGGGTAAATAGTTTAAGGGGATGATATTAGTGATACTGAAGTATTAAAACAAAGATCAAAGCCATGAATGCCAGAATAGGGTTTCTAGGCTATCCTGTACAGTTACAGCTCTGAGAGATTAAAGACTCATTTGAACATGAAAAGAGGGAAAAATCATCGGGTTCATAGCCACTGTAAAAATGGCTTGGTTACAAAACATGATAAAGGCCCAATTCTATCAGGCTGAACGGAGCTTTAGGAGTAACTCCATTGACGACAGCAGAACCTACTCAGTAGGACCTATTTCTCAGCAAAATTAAGGTTGACCAAATCAGCCAGTGGGGTCTGCAGGGAGCACTCAAGTTTGGTGCCAGACTTCAGTGCTTACATCAGTTTCTGTTCTGGCCTCTGGAGAAGTGAAGTTGACAGTAGTGCACTGGACTGCACAGCTCTTCTTTGTCTCAAAACCATACCTCTCCTGGCTGTAAATGTTTAGAGAAAGTTTATGAAGTAGGTGAAAAAAGGTCTTGAATGGCATAGAAGTCACAACACAGGACAGAGAAAACCAGGTAAAATTTTTGCTGCCTTTTACAAAGATCATCAGTGATGTACATATGCTCTTAGGTCATATCAAGCTTTCAGAGAGAAGGAAAGTTCAGTTTGGTTGACCATAGTGACACTTCACAGACGCTGTACTTCTTGCTGTTTCCCTCTGTAGACAAGGGAAAACAGCATTATGTTTTTATGTAAACTGTAGAGCAGTGGTTGAGATGGAAATCCAAAATTCTCTGGGTTACAACTCCAGCACCTGTAAAAGTGTACTCTTAGAGTCTGCTGTTCATATCTATTCATTTTCATCCCTTCCTGCCTGATTTGTCCAGTTTTGTTTATATGTCTCAGAGCTGCTATTACCAATGTATGCATTATGATCACTGGTACAAGATAGGTAAAAAAGAAGTATAAATCCAAGGGAAAAAAACTTCCAGTGCCTTCCTAATTACCTTAGGGTTATGGCTTCCAGCATACTCTTACACTGTGATTTGGATTTACCTGTACATATGCAAGAAATCTTTATTATACATCACTCACACTGCAGACAGATGGTAAAGCAGAGAATAGAGGCTATGAAGGTAAGTGTTTCATGCAAAGCTTTTTCTTGTGATGCAGTAACATAAGGTATCTGTGAAATCAATAGGAATTCAGAACATTTCTTGCACTGCTGAGGCTTCTGAGTGGTGGCAGCCCAAATACAGCCCTTCCCTCAGCTCTGAATCTTGACACAGAGGTCACATGAATGAAGAAGATTCCTGGACAGCAGACAGGCGGGTTTATGTGGGTCATTGCTTTTGTCTTTTATGTGTCGGGGACAAACCTGCCCCTCTCAACCCTACACTGAGGAACACTAAGCTTTAACTCACCTGGGACTTCCTTTTCCCTCAGCTTGTCTTGATAATGTCTAGGCAAGTTGCAAGTAGGAGAACTGCAGAGAGGAAACAATGAAAACAAAATGGAAGCTTTAATGTATTCATGCTCTCTGTCCCCATCCCTCCTTTTCTATGCATCAACAGTTTAATAACCTGGCAAAAACAAGCCTGAAACTACAAGACCCATTCCTACCCAGTGTCATAAAATGCTCATCGTGTGTTAAGGAAAATTATGATGAAAAGTGATTTGTTTAATATGTTCCATTGATGTGAGTTAGGACTGCATTTTTTAAGAGCTTCTCTGACACAACAAGTGTGTATATAGAAGTAAAAGAAAAAAAATCTGCTTATGGAGCTGAGGTTAATACAGACGTGTTTTAAACAAGAAATGTGGACAGAAAAAGAATGAAAGCTTTGAAATCACTTGTATAATCTTTTCACTATGAAAATAAACCACTGTTACATCCACTCTGTGCTTATGCAGGGTAAACAAAACAGATGGGGGATTTCCCACTGCTGGTTTCTTGCTCCTGAGGATGGTTATTTTCAGTTCACAAACTCTCAGCTGCCATCCCACATTTATTCTCCCAGCAGTTTCTGTTGAGGTTATACAGCAATGTCAGGGACGATGCCACATGCCTCCCCGCTGTTCATTCTCCGTAGCCACGGAATTCCCAGCCGGGGTTCCCTTCAACCCTCTTCCATTCATCCCTCTTTCAGTGCCTGACGTTTTGTGCATCCTTGCCCTGCTCGAGCAGGGTAAGGTATGGGTGAAAGAAAAACACGCTTAGTTCATTAGTGGGAGCTTCCTCCTCTCTGCTTTCCTTGGGGCGGGGAGAAAAGGCTCCTACGGATAGCGGAACCCCGCCCGCGTTCATCCCGTTACCTAAACAATGGGTTTACTTAAAACATTTGAAGACATAGCCGTAGGGAGATCCTTTAACAAATGTTTTCGCCGTCCTCAGCCGTAGGGCCAGCGGTCCCTCATTTGCTGGAGAGGGCTCCTCCCGCCCCTTCCTCCCGCTGCCCCCGCCTCCCGCGCCCATATATCACTACCCCCGGCACGACCACGCACCCAGCACGGCACGCCGCCCTGCCGAGCCGGGGAGCGGGACCAGGGCTTCCCCCTCGTCCCGGTTACGGCCGGCTGCCGGACAGCGCCCGCGCTCCGCCGGCCCCAGAGCTGTCCGCGCCCGCCGGTGCTGAACCTGTCGCAGGGGGATGGAGGCGCCCGGCGGCCGCGACCCCGCGCCGCCAGCCTGAGCCCGAGCCCGAGCACGCCAAACCGCGGCCATGGAAGAGGAGCTGAAGTGCCCGGTGTGCGGCTCGCTGTTCCGCGAGCCCATCATCCTGCCCTGCTCGCACAATGTCTGCCTGCCCTGTGCCCGCACCATCGCCGTGCAGACCCCGGATAACGAGCAGCACCTGCCGGCCCTGCTCCAGCCGCGGGGCCCCGCACCGCCCGCTGCCGCCGCCGCGCCGGGGACGGGCTCGGGACCGGGGCCGGCCGCCTCGCTGGACTCGGAGTGCGCGGCGGGCGGCGGCGTAGACCACGCGGACAAGCTGAGCTTGCACAGCGAGACAGACAGCGGCTACGGCTCCTACACCCCCAGCCTCAAGTCCCCCAACGGCGTGCGGGTGCTGCCGCTGGTGCCCGCGCCCCCGGGAGCGGCGGCTCAGCGGGGCGTCGGCCCCGCCGGCTCGTCCCTCACCTGCCCGCAGTGCCACCGGAGCGCATCCCTGGACCAGCGCGGCCTCCGCGGCTT
This sequence comes from Odontophorus gujanensis, assembly GCA_013399175.1. NCBI lineage: Eukaryota > Metazoa > Chordata > Aves > Galliformes > Odontophoridae > Odontophorus > Odontophorus gujanensis. Next base: position 45,802 of record VXAB01005938.1, on the reverse strand, counting down.
CCAGCGCAACCGGCTGTTGGAGGCCATCGTGCAGCGCTACCAGCAGGGCCGCGCCTCCGCCGCCGCCGCCAAGTGCCAGCTGTGCGACCGCAGCCCGCCCGAGCCGGCGGCCGTGCTGTGCGAGCAGTGCGATGTGATGTACTGCTCCGCCTGCCAGCTCCGCTGCCACCCGGCCCGCGGGCCCTTCGCCAAGCACCGCCTGGTCCCGCCGCCCGGAGCCCCGGGCCCTCCCGGAGGGGGAGACGGCGGTGGGAAGGGGGCCGGCGGCGGGCGCAAGCTGCCGACGTGCGCCGAGCACGACCTGGAGAACTACAGCATGTACTGCGTGAGCTGCCGCAGCCCCGTCTGCTACCAGTGCCTGGAGGACGGCAGGCACGGCAAGCACGACGTCAAGGCCCTGGGCGCCGCGTGGAAGCAGCACAAGGTAAGCACGAAGCACGCGGCAGTGGCGGGGAGGAGCCGGGCTGCCAGCGGGACTTCCCCCGCTCGGTTCAGAGCTTCCACGTCCATCATCATCGTAGGAGCTTTCTCTTTCACACAGCGCTCTTTGGTCTCCAGTACTCTCCGATCCACAGTCTCTGTTTGGGGTTTTCTGGTGTCCCACAAACTCCTCCAGCCACTGTCTCCCTTATCTCGGCCAGGCTGAACCAGATCTGGGCAGGCACCTGCCTACATCCAGCCTCACCATGGTCTGTGCCATCCCATGCACTCACAGCATGAGGGGATGCTGTGGGCATGCAGGCAGCACGAGGTGGTGGGGTGGTCATTCTTTCATTTCACCATCCCCTTTCACCTCAATGGGGCTTGACACAGCTGCTTTTCACTATCTTCCTACCCATATATCAATGAGGGAGAGTGGTCCTCAGCCACCCAAGGGTTTTAGATGGAAGGTGTGATAGCAACTGTCAAGGGATGTTGTGTTGTCTTCTGAGTCTCAAAAAGATCTTCACCTCTCCTATGTTCTCTAATCATCGTAGAATCGCAGAACATTCTGAGCTGGAAGGAACCAACCAGGATCACTGAGCCCAACTCCTGGCTCCACACAGCACCACCCCAGATCCAAACCCTATGTCTGAGAGTGTTGTCCAAATGCTTTTTGAACTCTGGTACTTGGGGCTGTGCCCACTGCCCTGGGCAGCCCATTGCATGCCCACCACCTTTTTGGTGAAGAGCCTTCACCAAAGAGGCCAGAAGGGATGGCTGGAGGGACCTTAATGACATAAGTAAGAAATGGTAGAATGAGCTCTGGGGACAAGTACAACTTTACCAGATTTCACTCTGCATTGCACTCTGGTTTACCCTTCCTTCCCCTGGTGCTCTGCAGCTTTGCCTGAAGGCCCCTGGGGACATGTCAGAGGCAGCCACTGGGCAGCACAGGCAGCTTCCCAGGTTCTTTTAGATCTGCTGGGTCATGTGGCCATGCATGGCATGCAGAAGTCTTTGCAGCCGTTTGAATAAGGAGCAAAATATGACCATAAAAGATTAATGTTAGCTCATTCTTACTAAGAATATGAATCCTCTAAAATGGTGCAGATGCGTATATAGAGGGTAATATAAAACTTCAGTGCTGAGAGTGGTCCTTTGGAGCTTCCAGTTAAAAGGGTAAGGACTTATCCCACGGGCCATGCAAAGAGCACTTGGCTAGCTTTGATGGCCATAGGATTCCCTCCTCTCCTGCAGTTAGCCCCATAGGAAGCCCAGGGAAGTCCAAGACTGACATGGACAAAGCCAAGACTGGCCTCTTCATCCTGCAGCCACAAAGTGGCAGAGCACAAGCCTAAGAATTTTAGTAAGAGAAGAAGTTGAGTTTTGATTTTAAGACTTCCTGAAAGAGTCTTGGGGGGAGCAGTGCAGTTTGTCCATCTGAGAGACAAAGTTCTTCAGTTTGCATGTTCTCTGCCAAGGGCTCTGCCAGCTCCTCCCTAATGTGATGGTAAGGAAGAAGTTCTCTTGATGCAGAAGGAACAGATCATCACTACTTCTGCTAACAGCAGGATCTGTGTCTGTGCAGAATTACTCAAACGAGCAGTGACTGAGCTCACTGTTGAAAAGTAGTTAACATTCCGTGGGCTGTGAGAGACCAGCTTGTGTTGTGTTACAGTGTACTTGGAGTTAAGATTAGTTAGAGCCTTTCTGAGCAGTGTGATAAACTCTGGTGTAGTCAGGGTGTGCTGACGCTTTCCTGTTTTCTTGTTGTCAAAAGAATGAACAGGAGCTTGTTGGTTTGCCTGCAGTTTTGCTTGTTGGCTTGTCCACGTTTTTTTTCTGGGAGCACATTATCACAAAGTGTCATTTCTCTTGATTTATGGACTTACTGTGGAAGTTTAAGAAAGTTTCCAAATTAACTGATTTGGGGACTCTGAAATTGGGCTCTTGTGGATATTACTTTTCCTAGAACAATATACTTGGCAGAAAATAAATGTAGTGGAACCATAGACAGCCTAAATCATCAGCTCACATTCATTCTGATAAATTGCTCTGGAATTAGATACTTATGCTTAGTAATAGTTCTCACATACAGCAATTTCTACTGGTTTATTACCTGAAGTGACTTTGGCCAAGCCGTAAGTTACTTGTTCTGTAATATTATTTTGCGTGGTATGCCAAATGAAATTCAAGCTGCGTGTTCTCCCCAGATAACCTGGCGTAGATGGTAGAGCAGCAGGTGGAAAGGGTTCTCCATGATCTGAGCCTGCTGAGGTAGCAGGTCAACACCTGTTCCCCACCAGCTGATAAGCACCTGCTTATCTCCCCCTAAGGCAAGAGGCAGCATTCTTTCCCTGTAAAGAGTTCTACTTCTGTATTCCCTCCTCTCACAGCTAACAGTTTTGTCCCGCAGCAGTAAACTTAAAAACTAACAAGTTTTCTACTGTCCCTACTTTTTTCAAGTATCCCTGCCCATCTTCTCCTTCAAAATCCATTTTCATTCCACTTCTGCATTGTCCTTCTCTTCAAATTGTTTGACTTACCCTTTATCTGGGCCTTACACAGGGGTTCAGTGGAAAACTGCAGACTTGTTGATGTGGTGTCTCGGAGGATGCAGTGAGAAGTACATTTGAACAGCCATTAGCACAGCTAGGAGTAAGACTGTTTGGCCCCTGATAATGGTACAGATTTGCCCATTTCCCTGCTGTATATAACTTCTTCAGTAAAACGAGAAATGTTGGAAAACTAAAAACGGGGCCCTAACTGCATAAGTCAGCTGTAAATCCACTGACATAGCTGTTACGTTCACTTATGCTACTTACCCATCTGGACCAACAACTTTTGGTTATTGAGTAAAATTCTACAAGATTACTGCTAAAGAAGTTGATTTAGTTCTTCAGAGAAAGAACACGTATAAGTTTGTAGACCTTTTGACCTATGGATTTGGAAACAGATGGTGCACACATCACATTCTGCACACTGGTTTATTATGTACAGAAATGCCAAAACAAACTTTACCTGGGCAGGTGTGTGAAAGGCAGGCAGGTGGCTAAAAACAAGTGTTGGAATCTGCATACCTGCTTTGATTTGCTGGTGGGAAGGAGGTGTGTTCCTAAAAAAGCGAGAGCTCTTCCAGCTTGCAGCACCAAGATAAGCTTGTCTAATCAATAGCTAATATGCTGGTGAAGAGGGATGGAGGAACAACAAGTTAAATGAGCATGAACTGCTCAGTTGAAAGAGGGCATTGGCATTATCTGGTTCATTTTCTAAAATCAAAGGAAGCATCAGTCTTCTGTGCCTATCTGGATTTAATTACTCACCCTAATTGTCTCTCTGTTCCTGTCTTTGATAGAAGCAGAAACCTTGTGTCCATCTCCAGGATCCTTACTTTTTTTGTTGAAAGACTAGCTATTGAGGTAAAGATAACTATAGCTAGAGAATACTGCTTGTCAGGAGTCATTAATTGCTGTAGTCAGTAGAGCTTGTAACATTTCACTTTGGCTTCTAGTAAATATTCTGCAGCATGCGAGATTGCTCTGTGTGTGCAGGGCATTTTTATGGCTTGGTTGGTTTATTGAGGGCTTAGTCATGTAGTTCTGTTTGATTTTAATGGGAAGTGCATGACTAGATTCCACTGCTTTGTAAGGTATCTTTTACAAATGCTTTGAAAAACAAGACTATTACCTCTAAGTGGGTTTCGTAAATGGAGATCTGGTCTCCTCCCTGGTTCCACACTGCTGTCGCATTAATGCAACCACAGTTTTTAGTGAGTACAGAAATTCACTTCAGAGCCATCTGATCGATGATTTTGTCAAGTATCTATTCCAGTCCCTGGGAATTGTTGCATGCCAGTTGATAGCAGTGTGTGTTGGTTGCAATTCACCACTGTGTTTTCACATTTCTACCTGATAACCACCTATAACTTTTGGCTCTTCCTTTCTGGTGAAATACACCTTGATTTGAGAGTAAGGGCTGATGTTGGAGAAGCATAAGCTTTACTTTTGTTGGGACCAATCCTTGAAACACTGAGATGATTTTGTTGGGCTGGTCACTAGCAGAGCAACTGGTGCTTATGTCCCCTCTTCCTTTTTTGCTCCATTTCCACTGCTCTGTCACATGCCAGTTCCACCTTGCCATATGTCAGCTGAACAAACCAAAGTCCTTGTGGATGAAGTGGGAAGCGCCTCCAGTAAGGCTGGACTTTAAATTATGGCAGCCACATCGACCCACAGAAAGGAGATATGAGTTCTGATTGGCTGTGCTGGAGGGGAACAGGACCCTTTTAAGAAATTAAAGTTTATTCTTGTGGCTTCAGATAGCTTTCATAGCAAACAGAATTGCTTTACAGTTTTCTGAAGTGGCAGAAGTTTGTGCAAGAGCCTATTAAGTGTTTGAGCATCTAGCACTGTAATTGTTGAACTCCCCGTTACATTTGTTTCAAATTTGTTAAGGTAAAGCATATTTCATTTTCAGATATAGGACTAATGGAATGCATACAACTGGGCATAAAGAGGAAGGTTTGTGTGAATCTGAGGGGAAAAAATACAAGCATGGCTTCATTCTCTATAAATCAGCACCAATTCCAGCAAGGATGTGCTGGTACCCCCTGCCCACATGCCCCTGTGAGGCTGTGTCCTCAGAGTTGAGGCACACAGTGCACACAAGGAGGTGCTGGTTCTGCTCCTTATTACCCTAAGCAACTGAGTGAGTCCAAGGGGAGACTGTGTATGGGTGTTCAGGTGGGAGGTAAGCCCCAAACTTTGCATGCATGCATGAGAAATTAAGCTGTGCCCTTTTCAGAGCTGGAACAATTTACTTTCCTTCAGGAACAAGATGAAAGCAGGGAATCAGTGTGACTTGTGGATTGCAGTTGGGCCTCCCCTTAGAGGCTCTCATAGCTTTTGTGCCTTCCTATGTACAAGGCTTTGTCTCTGGGTACCCTCTAGTCCTAGAGTTCAAGAGACTGCAACCTTTTGGAAACCTGACATTGGCAAGGAGATTTAATTTTCTGGTTCTTTACATTGGTTGAATATCTGTTTGGTGAAGGTAATACTTGGGCATTGGTGATCCAATGGATAGGAACTGTGACTAAAGAGCAGACCCATGAAGGGAGATTCTAACCAGCAGGACTTGGTGCAGAAGCCCAGAGCCCAGCATCAGGTACATGCCTTGTGAGTAAGGCTGAGTATGACAGCAAAGATCACACCTCACCAGTGGTGCTCAGAATGGAGCCCACCCCAACCCTCCATGTTATGCTGGCAGATATCTAATGCTGGATTTGAGCTGGCCATGGGCTGACTGATAGAAGAGCATGGTTTCTGTAGTCCCAGTCAGGCTGCAAAGAAACAGGGTGAAAACTGCACCCTCAGGCCACAGTTTCTCCTCCTTCCTTCAGTCCCAGAAAGTCCTTAAGAAGCTGCTTGTTCACTGTAGGAGATGTCAGCTGCAAGTTGAACAATGGGAAGATGGGTGTTCAGTATGGGCTTAAGGTAGGTAAAGTCCTCATCTTTCATCTGTCAAGAACAAGGGGAAGAAGTTGTTTTAGCTTTTCCAGAAACACTCATTTTATTGATTGAAGTGTGGAAAATTGAAGCCCTAAATGGACATAACTGTGAGGTCTAAAAACGCAGATTTGTCTTTAACATCATAGTATTGGTAGAATGTACTTTGCTTATAAAGATTTCAGACTTTGGAGAAGTACTATTTTGGAAAGCACTTGAGAATTTTACAGCATGACAGATGTTACTGTGTAAGACTATTATTTCCTTATATATGTGGGTAGCTGTCTTGTAAAAAGTATTTTGACTTATGGAGTCTCTGCAATAACATGGAATGTGCAGACACAATACTTAACTGCCCCCACATGCATATTTCTCCTTTATTAAATCTTACTACAATTAAAATCTTAACTCTTCTCTTCTAGCACAAACAGCCTGCATGCATAAGAATGTGTGATAGCAAGTAAGCCTTTTAGCTCGTTGTTGTTTCTTAAAAGCAGGGATTAGTAAGAAATATATTTACATTTTATCTTCAATTTTTCCTTATGTTGCTTTTTTTCTTGCAGGCACAACTATCTCAGGCTTTAAATGGTGTTTCAGATAAAGCAAAGGAAGCTAAAGAATTTTTGGTTCAGCTGAAAAATTTATTGCAGCAGATACAGGTAATTGTAGAATGTTAGCTGTTTTGATAATATGTAATCAATAGAACCGAGTGAATAATTTATCTGATGACTTCATCTCCTTTGCTGTTCTTGTATTTCCTGGAATCATCTAACCTTTCTTGGATGTGTTTGCTAGGCAAAATTACTCATCAAATAATGTCTATGAGTCTGTTTTAGATTCCGGATTGTTTGCTGTTTATTGCAGGAAGCTGGTACTCAGTACTGGACACCAGAGCTGAGTTGATTTGTGTTTAATTGAACCCATCAGTCATGCTTCCAGCCTCCTACCTGCTGGCTCTTCCTAAACTGGATATTTAGGATAAATTCTCCTTTTTACCCACTCAGAATTTACTACTTGTTTTTCACCTTGCATTTTCTAAAAATGCACTTGTTGCTGGATAAAATCCAGTCAACCTGTTTATTAGATGATTTGTAGGAAATCAAAAATGAAGGAAGACACACAAGCTGTGAAGTCAATTTGATTGTTTATTAAAGGAGAAGGTATTTCCATGCGTGCAATTGCCCAGCTTCAACAGTCAGAGCAGGGCTCATGGTGAGTGCAATAATTGAGGGCACAAATCCAAAAGGAAACAAGTTCTGTTTCCAACCAGATTTACGCTCTGATCAGTGCTGGAGGTCATGTGGTCCTCAACTCCCTTCTTACCATGCAGAGTGAGGCTGCAGGTGTGCTGCTGTGTTTTGAGCTTTGTGGTGTCCAGATGAGGACTTTCTATCTGCAGCTGCATCATCCTCTCTGTGATATGCGTGCTCTTCTTTCATCAACAAGCAAGTCTTATTTCCATTGCTAACAGAAAGCCAAAGCAGAATTTCAACAATCTGTGTTTGGTTTAGAATTTAATCATTTAAAAAACGTCTCTTAACACTGCAAATTATGGATTTGTAGTGCAAATGCTTCCAGAGCTCTCAAGTTGCCGGAGGGCAGTATAATCACACGTCCTTATTGCCTTCTGCACCAGGGTGGGGAAGAGAACAAAGAAAGATGAGGGAACTGATTAAAAAAAAAAGCACATCTAGCTGAAAGAAACCAGTGAGGAGACGCTGTGTGGTGCCTGTAATGTGCTGTGTTTTGAACACATTGAGGTTTTTCTCAGTTGACCTTTGCTATCTAAAAGTTAAACAGCCTATCTAGCCCAGTCACCTGGGCTTCTTTCATTGCCAATTGAGGACGAGCACCTCTGGAGAACAGTTCTTCCAATGTGTACTGGCAGCTATTTTGGGCTGCAATAACTCATCCAAAGCAATAGTTTTTTGCTACCCTTTTCTTGAGTCACCTAGCTCCATTAAAAGCGTATTTTTTTACCCTCTTAATACCCAAAGGTGGTCTATTATGACTATTTATGACTATGCTGTAAAATCTGTTAATGTGTTTCAATAAAATCACTGGAAAATTGCTCTGCATAAGGGAGTTCCTACAATTAAATCAAAAGAGCAAGAAATTTCTTTGATACTGCTCCTTGCTTAAGTACTAAAGGAGGACTTGAAACTGTATCAACCATCCACTCTCTAAAATGTAGGCATGCCTAGACATAAAGCCAAAAGTGAACTTTGTGTGTTGAGCCAGTCTCCATCAAGAATCTGAATGAGGACATAAAATTCCAGCAAAGCAGAACACAAGGAGTAGTCAATTGCATGTGTATTACCCAAGTGGAACAAGGCTAAGGCGTTACTCTGGGTGCTAGGTGACAATCACTTGCACTGTCTGGCTCCTGTGGCGTTCCTTGGCATCATTTTGTCTCATGACTCTTCCCAGGTGAAGCAACTGGTACAGGGGTTGCTCCCAGACTTGGTGCAGTCACATTGTTTAGGGGGAGGGGTTTAGAAATGTCATGAGCTGATCTGCACCTTTTGGTTTGTGGACCAAAGAGCAGTTCTTGGATTGCGTTTTTTTTTTTTTTTTTGACAGGGGAATAGATAAAGATTTATACATGTAGATTCATACCTAGTACCATACATCTCAGTACAGTTTATTTCTAATAGGCATTTTCTGATGGTTGCCACATGCACAAATAGGCACTCACTCTTCAGCAAAAATGTCTTAAAAATGAAATTTTACACAAAGCAGTGAGCCACATGTACATTTTATTATCCTGTTTCAATGCATTCCAGACCAGTTAGCCATCAACACTCTTTATCTCCTCCTTGTGGATGTCAGAGCTACAAGGAGCAGTGCTTTTGTCTTGCCTGGGGCAGATTGCAAGTTCCTCATCTCTTTTTCCTATTTTGCAGACCTGTTGGTTTCTTCTCTTCTTCTTTCTCTTATCCTTTCTGAGGTCAATTCTACATCTGATAGCCTCTATTTAAAAACTTCCTGTTCCTCATTGCCTCTCTTGTTTCCCTGCTCCTCCCTAATGCTCTCATTATCTGATTTTCGCATTTTCCCATCTGCTGTAACAATTTCATCCTTTCTCACTTGGAAGAGGCATATTGCCAAACACCCTGTTTGACATGTGAACAGAAAATGAAGAGAAAAGTGGTGCACTACCGCCATTTATAGACTCAAGCTATGTACACAAAACAGTAGACTGAAAGAAGCTTATGAGGGAGTCAGGTGTGATATAAGCTGAGGAGAGAAAAATACAAACAGGAGGTGTCTAGGATAAATCTGAGAACAGTAGCCGAGCTGTCTGGTGTCTCTCCTCAATCCCTTCTTGCTGGCAAATGAGTAGAAGAGAATGGTGTAAACAAAAGAGCTGAGAAACAGTAATGAGTTAGGGATGTGATGGCTTTCCATTGTCATGCATCTCCTTAAGCAGATGTTTAAAGTTTTGCGATTTGGGAACTGGTAGGGCCTCACTTGCTAGCCCCTGCCCAGCAGGGTTTTACCACAGTGTCAATAAAAGATGCGAGTACTAGCCAGTGATTTCAAAGGAGCTATGATGGATTAATTATACAAAGTGACACAGGCCCATCTTAGGTACGTGTGCATTGTGTGTAGTCGGTTTTGATTTTACATTATGTTGTACTACATCTGCTGTCTGGAAGGTGCCAGTAAATCAGAGTTTACATAGAAACCCACTTCGTGGCATGGCATCTTCCTGTTTCATTTTATAGCATGCAGCTATTAATGGCACAGCTGTAATGAGATTAGAGAGGCAATAGGAATGATAAAACCTTGAAAGGATATCTCTGAATGAAGAAAACAGGCAGGAAATAGTATAGCTATAAAAACATGTTTTCTTTGGTGAATATGACTCTTCTTCTAGGAGAACGGGTTGGATTATGAAGCCTGTCTTGTTGCTCAGTGTGATGCCTTGGTTGATGCGTTAACGCGACAAAAGGCCAAGCTGCTCACAAAAGTGACCAAGGAACGTGAGCACAAACTAAAGGTGAGTGCAGCCCACGTCAGCTGTAAGCATTGAACTCAGTGTGGATGTTGATACCTGGTGTTATTGTGCATTTTGTCAAGTCCCCAGCCCTTCACACTGTGCAAATTCATAACAACCTAATCCTGAAGTTCTTCAGCAGATTCCAGTTCTGCAGTTTAGTAGAAATGTGTTTATACACTACGATTAGGCATGTGTGGATCCTTCCAATGGCAAAACCCCCTTCTACTCAGGTATAACTTTTGGGATTTTGGTGCTTCTTCAAATCTTTAAAATTCAAGCAGGCCCCCAGATGTCCATCTGCTACTCAGAAGATATTAAATTAATGCTGTAGAGGTTGAGAAAGAAAGCTATAACTGGCTGAACAAAGTGGAAGTCAAAAAATGGAGAAGTTTTTTGACATGTGGAACTGTGTAAGTAACCTTGAAGTATTAGTGTAGGTAACATTAATAGTATCTAAGGCAGGAGGAGATATCAAAGTGAAAAGTGGAACATGAAAATCAATGAATAAAATCCCTCTGAGATTGGCATTCAGAAATCCCTGTGCTAAAGAAGAGCCATGAAAACATGGTTCTAACAGCACTGCTTATCCTGCTGTTTGTTCCTGTTGGCCTGGAGTAACTGAGGACTTGTGCTACTGAGCACAATGCTACTAGGCCTGGTTTAGAACAATATTAAGTCCAAAATGAGGAAAAAAAAGGACGTCTCTTTTAATTTTTAATCCTAGCAATGCATCCTTAAGCAGAACGGGATTGATGATTAATTGTAAAGAGAATGGTAGAATATAATCTGCAGGAAGCTACCACTGCAGTTATCCTCTGGTAATATTTGCCTTTTAAGTCAAAAATTTTTTGAAAGCTCAAATTTTAGTGAAAGCATGATTGCAAATGTGAATACTGCAAATGCAAAAATATGTTCTGTGCTCCTTCTGCCCCAAGCAAACCTGAGCTTTGAGCAATTAATCTGCTCTGAAAATTGAGATTCCCCATGCGCAACATTTTGCCAAACTAATTATCGGTATTTACAATACAGAGCAAGCGAGTGTAGCTGATGGAGTTGTGGCAATGGCCATATGGCAGCTAAATTAAGCATTGCTTTTACATGCTCTTCCATTTGTTGCCTCATCTGAAATAATTTTATACATTTCACTGTAAGCTGAGGCAATTATCAGAACTGTGCTGATGCTTGTTTTCCAGGTTGTTTGGGACCAGATAAACCACTGTACACTGAAGCTTCGTCAGTCAACAGGGCTTATGGAGTACTGCCTAGAAGTTATCAAAGAAAATGATCCTTCTGGGTTTTTACAGGTATTTTACTTTCCAGAGTACTGGGGTAAAAAAATCAAAGATTAAGATTTGACATGTAAATATAAACATGTAATACTTTGCTAATTAGCATCTTCCCCTTCCAAGACAGATTCCTACTGGTAATGTCTAAAAGGCCTAGCCAAAAATTGTGCCTGTTACAATTTAAGTATTGCTGAACCTTATGGTTTTATTCCACCCTTTCTGCAGCAGACAACTTATTGGAAGCGTGTGCTAAGGTCTGAAGTTTTAAGTGTGTAGAAGACCCCTTGGAGTCTGCCTCTGTAAATATATTGAGAGACTTTTATGGTTAGATTTCATGTAAGCGCTCATCAAGGAAGACTGGCAGGTGTCTTTTTGTTGTCTGACTCCCTCTGGGTCATTTGCAGGAGCTGTGTAGTCCAGGTCCCAGAGGAAAAAGCAGGATGAGTCATTCATGGTTATCATCACCGAGATGAAGGAGAAGACGGGGCAAGTCATTAAAGGGTCAATTGATGAGGAAAAAATACACATTTCATTATCCACTCAATTACTTGGCCTAACTAGTCACATTTTATTAACTATTCTCCTTAAACATTATTTTGCCGTATTAGTTTTATTGCCTTATTTATTGCCTAAGAAGAAATGACTCCAAACAAAATGGTCTGTGTGTGGCTGTCAGCCAAACAGGGCATGCCACACATGTGAGTGCATGAATGTGAGGCCTCTCACAGTACCCCTAAAAAACAGGACAGAATTAGCCAAAGTAAACCCATTAGCACTCCAGATCGATTGTTACCATCGCCCCTGGTCTCAAACAAGAGTTAGGAATGTGTGCTGTATATTAATCCCAGAGACTACACAGCATTTTAGCAGGTTGTCAGTTTGATACTCTGGGACAAATGCAACCTTTAGGTCTTACTAACATGCTTAGGTACTTCAGATGCTTTGTTTACCATTCAGCTTTCCTTTCCTATAACCCTTGTGTCTTCATTCTCAGAGCACACCTTTATATAAAAAATGTACTTTTTTACATGTGTTTCTGATTTATCTAACAATGATTTCAAGGTAACCAGCAAACACTGAAGTACTGCATTACTGAGAGCAACTGCTCCTGCAGCCAGAATATTGAAACACAGCCAAGAGATTCAACAACCCTGTAAGTGATTCCAGGGTTGTGGGAAGGCTCTTCTTAATGCACAGAGTGGCTGGGAGCTGCTGGTGCAGGAGCCCAGACAGAAGGGTCTTCCAGTGACTGTAGTGAGGAAGAATGTCTGAACTCCTGAAAAAATGGAAAACTCACTCTGGCCTCTCCAGAAAAATTCTGCTCTCTGTGATTGACAAGAACGTCACTCTGAAGGATTCCAGGTACCCGTATGAGCTCAAGGACAGTTCAGTTTATTGATTTCTGCGGAGACAAGATCTCACTTACAGAGGACATTGTGATCATCTTACTCTGACTTGTGGCCTAATTGTCTATAGGCTGAGCTAGAACAAAGATCAGAAACTGTGTTTTGATGTAATGATAGCAAGTCCATTTATTTTCTTAGGAAATCTGACAACTTATCTCCCTCTCTGAGAGAAATGCACATCTTCTTTCCCATTTAATTTTGTTATTCCTTTCGACGGAATCATCTCTGCTAAGTGGAAAGACCTTCTGACATGTCAGCTTCTCTTTGTGCAACTGCTGTTTGAACAGGAGAACAAAACCATAGAGTGCAGCACTGAGAATAGAGTTCTGAAGTGCATGAGGCATTTAGAGATGTGATATATAATGATCATAATTGTCTTTACAAATGTAGTTTTTATTTTCCTATGCTAAGATTAGAACATTTTTGGAAAGGAGGAGACCAAAGGATATAACACAAATGGAACTCCCCTCTGAAATACAGGATCCTGTCTCAGCTCTCATGCTTCTGTATTCCTGTTCTTCTTGTGCTGGATCTCACACCCATTCTCTCACTTCTCACGTCTTCTGACATGGTGCTGTGTCTGCAGTTTCATCGTAAGTCTGATGGTCTCTTTCAGATTTCAGATGCTTTAATCAAGCGTGTCCAGGTATCTCAGGAACAGTGGGTCAAAGGAGCCTTGGAGCCAAAAGTGTCTGCCGAGTTTGACCTGACGCTGGATAGTGAACCTTTATTGCAAGCCATTCACCAGCTGGATTTTATCCAGATGAAATGTAGGGGTGAGCTTTTGTGATTTTTTTCTTTCTGTTTTTCATGCATGTGTTGACATTGTGCTGGGAAGAAGGGACGTGCAAGGGAAGGAAAGAAGGGACGTACAAGGGAAGGAAAGAGGAATGACTTGAAATTGCTGGGTAGTTTTAAAAAGTTTTCAAGCAAATTCAGGCTATTGGGTGTTTCCTAGAAGGGCACACTCACCTTTCATGAAGTGACCTAGACAAAGTCAGACACTGATGCTGGGGCAGTTAAATATTTGAAAAGATGAATTCTTCAGAGTAGGACCATCTGTTAGCTTTGATGATTAAGAAGAAGTTAGCTGCGTGAAACTTTATACCATGCTACAGCATTCTAGGTTGAACAGAGCTTATCAAAATACTAGTCACCCCTGTCTTGACAGAAACAGTAGTAAATAAATACTCCTCTCAGCACAGATATGGTAGAATAGGGAAATAAATCCTATAAACCCATGGCTGAAAACTGTGTCGTGATTAAAAGTAAAATAAAACTGCGAGGCAGAGTGTTGCAGAGGGAAGGTAGTCCAATGGCTGCACTGTTCCCTGATTCCAGGTGTCAGAATCATCCCAAGGGACACAGAAAAAGGGAAAGGAGTTTAAGGAAATTATTTAAAAGCAGAAGCTGATGAACAGCAGATGCCATGGGCAAAAAATTATATATATTAATGATCATATGCTTGCAGCATACTTAGTTTATACAGAGCAGATTAGAGAGATACACAGACTATCTGGATGTTAAGCCCATTGTGATCCCCAGGAATCATGCCATGATCTTCACTCTGTGATGATTCAAGCCTTAGTTGTATAAATAGATGACAGAGTAGAGGCTGTTAATGAGTGAGTTAAGGATGTTCATGTTGTCATGTTGGATGTGGTGTTTTGTTTGTTGGTTTTGTTGATGTTTCTTTGTTGTTGTTGTTTAAATAAGTGTGAGGTTTTCTGCTCAGTTTATCTGTTCTCTCTGGGCCTAATTCGGGACCCATGAGACTCAAGTAATTAGGGTAGATTGCTTGGCAGGTGAATGTGTGGAGAAACAGTGGGTAAACAGTTAAAGGCCACAGTCTGCTCACTAGGAGTGGCTTGCTTCTCAGCCGAAACAGCCTATGCTAAAGAAGTTGGTCAAAAACTGTCTGAGAGCTCCTCCTCTGAAATGCCAACTGCCAGCAAAACTGACAAGAGAGAGTCTTACTGATGAAACTTCTCCAAATATTCTCTGCATTTATCTGTTTAAATCAGTTTATATCTAATGCTGGCCATATTTATTAGATATATTTAATACTAATCTTCCACCACTCTTCCTCCCAAACATATAAAGAATTTAGCTAAACTATCCATTTAAGTTGCTAATTAACCACAGGTCACTTGAGGTGAGAGCAGCTTAGGTATTTGGCTTTTGGATGTTCATCTGTCAGTAAGCTGGAGGACTTAGAGATTTTAATTGAGCCAGATTCACTGGATCTCTATGAGAGATACTGCAGTCTGTTGACATCCCCATTAGATGTACAATCTCAGTTAAGCTCTGGCACTGAGCTAGACATAGCCTGAGATGCAGAGGACAGGAGTGGACTGCTTCTGCTCAAATGTGCAGAGAAGTTACAGACCAGCTTGAGTACTGCTTCCCAGTGTCACTTTAAGAGTTAATCCTGAGGAAGGGCTTTTCCTGGGGCTATCTTGGCATTGGCCAGGAAGTACAATTTGTGTCCCACCAGCTTTATCACCAGCTGGTGCACATGAAGGCCAGGCCTGGCTGCAGATACTGCAAATGGCAGTGGAAATGCCGTTTATAGAATCATAGAAGCACAGAATAATTTGAGTTGGAAAGGATCTTTAAAAGTCATCTAGTTCAGCTCCCCTGCAATGAGTAGATCATGTTTCTCAGAGCCCCCTCCATCCTGACCTAGAATATCTTCAAGGATGGGACACCCACCCCTCTCTTCTCAACCTGTTCCAGTGCCTTACTACCCTTATTGTAAAAAAACATCTTCCCTATGTACAATCTAAACCTCCCCTCGTTTAGTTTAAAACTATTTCCCCTTGTCTTATCACAACAGACACCGCTAAAGAGTTTGTCCCCTTCTTTATTATAACCCTCCTTTAGATACTGAAAAGCTGCTACAGTATCTCCCTGGAGCCTTCTCTTTTCCAGGCTGAAGAGCCCCAGGTCCCTCAGCCTGTCCTCGTAGGAGAGGTGTTCCCTCTCTTGGATCATTTTTGTGGCCCTCCTCTGGATGTGCTCCAACAGGTCCACATTTGGATGCAGTATTCCAGATGAGGCCTCACCAGCACAGGGTAGAATGGCAGGATCTCCCTCACCCTGCTGGCCATGCTTCTTTTGATGCAGCCCAGAATATGTTTGGCTTTCTGGGCTGTGAGGACACATTGCTGGCTCGTGTCCGGTTTGCCATCCACCAATACCTTCACATCCTTTTTGCAGGACTGTGTTCCACCCTTTCATCACCCGGCTTGTATTGGTAGTGGCAGTTGCTGTGACACAGGTGACAGGTCTTACACTTGGATTTGTTGAACCTCCTGGGCCCACTGCTGTAGCCTGTCTAGGTCCTGGTCCCTCTGAGTGGCATCCCATCCCTCAGACACACCACAAAGCTTGGTGTCGTCTGGCACATCTTGGTGTCATTTATCCTGGGCACCATTTCTGCAGATACATAAGGGACTGTGTTATTTCCCTTTGTGCCTCTGCATGCATGAGTAGCACAAGTCATCAACTAGTCCAGAGCTGACATCCATAAGTACCAAGGATATTTTAGTGTATACAGATGTAGTTATATTTTCCAGTTTATGACTAGAAATCTGTTTGTATCTTAATTACTCAGTCTGGCATGCTGGCATTTTTGTTTCTGAAATTTACCTCAATGGGCATTCTTTTGGACATACTTACATCCATGGACATCAACTGATGTTGTGCGATATTCCTATGCACAGTGGTCTTGCATTTCAAAATACAGGTAATATAAAGTAAGAGTTGGAGTAGTGGACACTCAGACCCACTAGGAGAATCACTTTACTGAGAGAAGAGCTGGTGTTGCAGTAGAATCACTGAGACTTCTAAGCCTTTAGCTTCACACTCTGAAAATCTGTTTGTCTCTTCACCTCTGCTTCTCCTTCTCCAGTCTTACATACCTCGATCTCAGTGCACCTGCAAGTCATCACTCTGCCAAATGCTTGGTAGTGAAGGGAGCATTACTAACTCACTGTACAAATTGATCTGACAAGAGTAGGTGCATTACAAAGATCAGAGAAAGGGAATTTGGGGAGAGCTGAATATAACAGGGCCAGTGCGGCTTTCCCAGCTGCAGGATGTTTCATGACAAATGCTTTGTGACCCAAGGTCGGTAATACTGTTATCGACGCTTAGTGCATGACTGAATTTCTAGATTTTTTTTCAAACTCTGGCCTCATTCAACCTCAGTGAGCTTGCATGGGTCATTTAGAATGAAAGCTTACTTGTAAGTAAACATTGATTCACTGTGTTAAACAAAGAAGAATGAAAATGAGAACAAATCACATTAGGTTTGCTCTGATGACTTGTTCATGTACCTCACTGGTAGACGTTGTAAGTCTGCATATAAAGCCAATCTCAGTGAATAAAGATCAGGGAATGTTTGGTTTTTATTTTTTACAAAAACAAAAAACAATTCAGTACCAACTTAGATGTGCAGGGACCAGAAATGTGATAGATGCAGAAGAGGTGCTCAAGCAATCAGATTGACCAAAGTGTCTCACTGACGGCTCTTTGGTAAGAATCCCACAGTCCCCAGGCAGGCTGACCTGCTGAAACACATGAACAGCTCTACTCTTTGCTGGTGTGCTGAGCTTTCCAAGATCTCCTTCCTCTGTCTGAGTGTTTTTCCCTCTCTTGCTTTTTCCGAGTGCCTTGGCACATAATTCTTCTTTCTTCAATGAGTGGCTCATTGTGTACAATGTGTTTTCTCAGTTAAAGTTATAAACAAAAGCAAATAATGTGTTCCACATTTGTTTTGTTCAAACAGCTGGAATTGCTGTGCAATCTCAATTTGTTGAAGAAGGGAGATTTGGTGCAACATAGGAAGGAATGTTACTACCCTTTGCTTTTCTGCACCACCTCTGAGCAGTCACTTGTATACTCGTCAGGAATGATTCTTTCCTTCTTCTGCATATCAGTCCCTGAAGATTCCCCAGACACATCTGCAGCAAAGCCTCTCTGCTTCTCCAGCCACTAGTTGCTGATAAGAAAATGGTAACACTTCATGCTAGGCTTTATCTCTGGTCTGCCTGTTCTGCATCACAGACGTAGGTCTTTGCCACTGGTCTTTCCTTCTCTCCCTATGACACTGTTTGTAGTGCTCTTGTTACATCAGTGACTCAGGGTGTTCGCTGACCAAGATGCAGTTTTGGGAGATATCAAAGGTTTCACGCTTCTGAGGGTCCCATTCCCCCACTGCATTCCCTTCTTTAAAAATCAGTCTGGGAGGGTAGAGGGCATCATTGCACAACTTGCTTTGTCAAGATGACAAGTAACAACATCTTAGAACAACCCTACTCTGAAGTGAGATCAACTTCACAGTGCATGAGCAATGTATTTTTTAAACCTTTCAGTTGACAGGAGGCATTGGTATCACAGTTTTTAGCTAAGCATGACCTGCATGAAGCACTTTTAAAATAGCAGGACATTATTCAAACTCATTAATAGGTCTTGCTGTGTCAGTGCAGTATCATTTCTCCCTTCATATTTTTAATCTTTTCCTTCAAAAACTCTCTAGGGGACTTTTAAGTTGATAAAGAAATGGGACAGTGCTGTTATTTAACATCTGAATCTTCTTTTTTTCTGGTAGTTAACCTATATTTGCCTTGTCTTAGTGCTGTCCCATGGCTTTTCACTCTGAAGTGTATCCCAGCGTCCCAGTTATTTGACTCTTTCTGTACTTTCCTATGACTTTCACAAGAATTCACCCTCTTTCCTCCCGGTGGAAGTCTGAGGTCAGGGTCAATCTCTGCCCATCTGTGTCCGGCTGCTCCGGTAGGGAGGCAGGAGGGCAAGCATGACAAGTCTAATCCAGGAAAGCTGGACACCTACTCTGTGGGAGTTTCTTATTCTTGGACCCCTGAGTGGCTGTACAGCTCAAGAGTTTTGGTGGTTTTGTACTTCGTATGCTTCAGAAATGAGTTTTTCATCTAGTTCTGCCAGAGGGAGACTCAGAAGTTGGAGGGACCCAGCCAGTGCTGCCTGAGAGAGTTAGCTGGCTGGCTAACCATTTAAAAATGCCTTTACCCCTGAATCCATTGCCCTGTTTTTTGGTTCCCATAATGCCACATTTCTGTTACCTCTCCAGAAATACTGCCTTCCAAATAAAAATCTGAGCTTTTCATACATAAAAAACAAGCAGATCTTTATTTATTATACCCTCTCAATCATTCTTGAACACCAAGAAAAGGCAACAGGATGGGCTACTAACTACCTGGGTTCTCTGCAGTGATGGGTAATGCCAGCGGGTAGCTTCTGTATTGTTTATCACAAGTGGGATGTTGACTTTTGTGCCACTTCCAATGTGGGGGTGAAGCATTAGACCCCTGACACAGCAAGGGGCATTTTCCCCATTTTCCTGCAGAGTGTTTGTTTGCATGAAGCATGAACAGTTCTTTTTTTATCCTCAGAGGTTAAATGGGACGAAAGGAACAGCTCAAGGGCTTAGCTCTCATGCAGGCAGAGGAGGAAAATAAACTAGAGGCTCCAAGTGGAGTATATAAAAGAAGAGCAAATTGACATAGATAAGAGCTCAGTCAAAGAATGCTCAGAGCACTCAGCTTCCTGCGAGACGCCATGCAGCTCTGAAGAAATGATCCTAGCACTGACATTCAGCCTTGGGCAGTAGATCAGGCAAGGCTTGTACATCATGTATATCCCACTTATCCTGGGTGATTTCAGTGGTGCACAAGACACGTACCAAATCTCCCCAAGAGATGGAAATTTCTTGTTATAATTTCCAGCACGGGGTGAACAGTGAGGGTTTAGGTGTGCATGGTAGAGAAGGTGTGGTGGAAGTCTCATTCCTCACAGAGGCACGGCTGAATTTTACCCTCTGTTTACTTCTATTTATTAAATACTTCTCAGCAGTCTCTTGCTGCTTTTCTTGGGCCAGTCAGTAAAAAAACATGTCCGTAGGTAATGTTGCAGCTGTAATTTCTGAAAGGACAGAGCTATAAGCAATCTCCTGTGATGCAAATGTTCTTTTTGCCTCCTTAACTTAGAGAGTTAGAAAAGCATTACAACTGGAACTATTTCCAAATACGTTCTAATTTACGCATTTCAACCAAATGGCATTTTGTTATGTATTTTTTTACTGAATTTTGTTTCAAGGGCTCTCTTGGAGAAGATCTGAACTAGATCAGATGTCCCTTCCAACTCAAATTCTTCTATGATTCCCCGCTAACAGTGACTCCCTGTTGGGGGCAAAGAAGCGGGCGGTTGTGGTCCTACTCCCAGTACAGACCAAGGGGCTAGGACAGAGCTACACTAATCTGTACTCAGTTCCTGTTACAGTGCCACCTGTCCCACTACTGCAACTGGAGAAGTGTTGTACCAGAAACAACAGTGTGACGTTGGCCTGGAGGATGCCGCCTTTGAGCCACAACCCAGTGGAGGGTTATATCCTGGAACTTGACGATGGAGATGGTGGCCAATTCCGAGTGAGAATTTCGTTCAGCATTTCTTTGTGTTTCTTTCTGTATAAGTTTCCACAGGGAATAGATTTATTTGAGTCTGAGAAGGAGGGGAGAGGGATCAGAGAAGGTATAATTTATCAAAGCATCCCTGCTTCCATTGCATGAGTGTAGAAAGCCTTGGTTGTGGTTTTGTGTCCTTAGAAGGAGTCCCAGCTTGGTTAGGCTGAAATTTTTCCTGGGATACTAGCAAAGAGGCCTTGTGGATGTGAAAGACAGAATTTCAAGTCACTACCATATCTACTGTTTATCCTTCCTGGAGAACACCCTTACAGGAAATCCCATACCAGCCTAGAAGAGCTGAAAGTGGTTCATGCCAGACTTCTTTGAAGCCCCTCCTCTTGCCTTTCCATAGCAGCCCCTTCTGACAGATGAGATTCTTGGTCTGAAAATGCAACTGGCATCCTGCATTTAAAAAAAAAGAAAAAAAAAAGGCAGGTTTTCTAAATATTTTCTCTGGAAGGGTATGATACAAGGCTGGAAGTTCCTCAGGTATGCTGTGGTGGCTTTGGTAAATACGGGAGGACATCCCAAATGCCACTCTCCCAGAACTCCAGGGTGATCCCACAACTGCTTGCTTGTGCCTAAGTGAGGCATAAACAGACTTCCAGCATACTGGAATGCTTTCAGTCTCCCACCCCTTCCCTCTACATCCCAATAAACAAACCACAGAAGTAATTCAAGCAGCTTTCTGCCAGCCATGTCCTGCTGGAAGCAGTGATCTGCAGTGCTGTGGCTTACTGCTGCTGTGCACCCTTCTGTTACTTCAAGACCATGCTAAGCAGTGCCATCCCTAGAGGCTAGTGCCTTGAAATCATTACTGCAGAGCACATCTGCTCTCTTCAGAAATGGGAAATCATGCCAAAACATGGGATGAGATCTGTCTGGGAGCTGTAAACTGGCTTCCCACTGGAGCCCTGAAGGTTACTAAAGCTGAAAGTGGCCTGGAGCTGGCCTGCCTTACCTACCTCGGTTGCCAGTGTGCTACATCCACTGCCAGCAGAGACACCTCATTTGGATGGCCCTCATTAGAAAAAAAAACAGCAATGTTAGTATGGTACACATGAAAAGTACACGGTGTTTCTGGAATTTCTCGATGGTCCAAGAACCATTTGGCATGTGTTTGAAGAGGCTGGCCTCTTCCACTGTAGATGTGAAAAGCTTTCTTTGTTCAGGAGCTGCTGACACAGTCAGTAGGTAAGAGAGGCATAATGAATGAGGTGTTTGGGCTGACATGTGGCACATTCCACTGTCTTGGATAAAACATTTCAAGTATTATTCACATCTAAATAAATACTCGTGAATAAACAAGATTTCAGGTTGTAAATGTCCAGGGGGTTCATTCACCAGGGGGTGAATGAACCTTGGTCCTTTTGTGTGCAGGGCTTTATAACTAGCATAAGCTTTAGAACTGCCAGTGCTGCCTGTTTAAGATTTTGTATTGAAAGGGTACAAAACAATCTCAATCCTTAAAGCTCTTGGTTGCATTTTCCCAGTGGAATACTTTATCCATAGAAGGATAGATAAATGACAGGTTTCTCAGAAATGCCATTTCAGTGAGAGTTTTCTGACCATTTTCCCAAAGATTTATATATCTGAGTGCACTTTATTGATACTTGATGAGTGGATTTAAAGAATATCTTTTGTTTGCAAGTAAAAGAGAGCATTGTGAATAAATGCAAGCAATGGTAAAACTGTGGTAAAACAGCAGTGAAAATAACATACGGATTAGGAAATGTGAGAATTGTCCTAGAGGTGCTATTGCACAGGCAGCTTATTTTATAATGCAGAGATAAAAGCTGTTCTGTTAAAATTCTTTCTCACTGTGGAAGATCATAGGATGGCTCAAGAGATTTTGTTAATGTAGCAGCCATCATGACAGCAAGGCAGACATACACATGCCCTACTTCATCACATGCTCAATTCACTTCAGGTTCCTATCAGGGAGCTCTAATCAGCAGGACTGCTCCTAGACATGCACTTCAATGTCTTAATTGACCTGGGGGCTGTGAGCTCTGCTTACTCACAGCCTTCAGCTCTTTACAACCTTTCCTATCACAAATCTATGGATTTCACAGGATTAAATGTTTAGGAAAATGGGAAAAAAAAATCTTTCTATGCTTGTTCCCTTTACTGCTGTACCTTTCCAACTTTATCTTCACCTTAGTGTCTCCTGTGCTGACCTTACTTGATGTCTCCAATTCTGTAGCTGTTCATGTTATAACAGCATGAACTCTGTGTTCTCTGAAGCCATTATAGGCTATTTACTTGTGATTTATGGTTACAAGTCTTGATGTGTTCATGTGGCACGCAGGAACAGTTTTGTTTGTTTGTTTAGGAAGTATATGTTGGCAAGGAGACTCTCTGCACTATTGATGGCCTTCATTTCAACAGCACCTATAATGCAAGAGTCAAAGCTTTTAATTCATCAGGAGTTGGTCCATATAGCAAGACAGTGATTTTACAGACATCAGATGGTGAGTTTGATGGTGAATCCAACCCCACACAGGTGACTGATGCTGCCATGTGTCAGTGCCAAAACCACACACAGCTGTGGGTGTATTCTATTGGCTGCTGTGGTGTGCTTGGGCTGCCCTAAGCATGCCATTTCTGGGGGAACAACCTAGCCCTAAATCCTCCAATGATAAAAATCAGGTTGCCCATTTCTTTACACCTTTGGGGATTTTCCATTGTTGGAACACTTCAGATTTCAAATAAGTACGGTTTTACTTTTGGGGTCTTATTAAGGTTTTTTTATTTGTTTTAGCATACAGAGGCTATTATGCACCGGGTATTTGTATGCCACTCTGTCTCCACTTCTCCATAAATCTTTGGAATTTATTTCTTTCCTCACTACTGTTTCAATTTCACAGCAAGGTTTGATAAGACAGGGATGGGAATTCATGCTTGTTCCTCTGTAATTATAGTTGACATCCATACGGGCATTACACAAGTTCATCTTCAGTAATGATACCGTAATGAATTGGGAAGTACATGCTGTCCTCACATGCACTTTTATGCCGTGTTGCCAAAATAGGCCAGTATAAAATTTTTATACTTTAAGAGCTTTTTCTGGTTGAATTTCTTTTTCCCCCCTTTGATAAACTGATTAAATCGGTCCTAACCACCGTGGACACGTTGGTTCTCCATTTCCACTACAGGCAATCCTGAACTAATTCACATCTGTGAATGGCTTCTACATTATGGAGAAGCCTTTGTCTCCTCAATGACTTTCTTGCTACTACATAAGAACAGAAAGTCACTACCCTTAGTATCCTACACTCGAAGATGCAGGCACAGATGTTGTAAGACGCAAGTAATTTACACTTCATAGCACCTTTAAGACAGATGGACTGAAAAGTGCCTTTCAGGTAATACTGGGCTATGCAGGTTGCACAAAGCACTCTTCCACTCTCACTCACTTTGAGCTGGGTCACAGTGCAAAGCAATCTTGTGTAACTGCCTCTTTTAACGAGGAGGAACATCCTTGTTATTCGAGAGTGTGGTGTGGTCTTTAGGAAGTCCCAGTCTCATCCTCCTAGTGAAAGTAAAGTGGCTGATGGGTGGTTACAGCCCACTCTGCTGTAAACCTGCCTCTCCTTTTCTCTCGCACAGTGGCATGGTTCACTTTCGACCCCTCCTCGGCTCACAGGGACATTGTGCTGTCGAATGACAACCAGACTGCCACCTGCAGCAGTTACGATGATCGCGTTGTCCTTGGCACAGCCGCCTTCTCCAAGGGTGTGCATTACTGGGAACTGCATGTGGACCGGTACGACAACCATCCCGATCCAGCCTTTGGCATTGCCAGGATTAATGTCGTCAAGGACATGATGCTAGGCAAGGATGACAAGGCGTGGGCCATGTATGTTGACAACAACCGCAGCTGGTTCATGCACTGCAATTCTCACACCAACCGGTAAGCACTGTCTGCATGTTTTTCTCCTTACTGATTGCTTTTGTTGCTTGTCATCAGAGGCAGGGATCTCAGTCCCTGCCAAGTAGAGTTATTTTATTCTTAACAGAACTCTGCATCACCTGTTCATAAAAATCACCAGTGACAGTGATGGCATCTTCTCCCCTAGCAATCTATATTTGTGTATATTATCCTTTCTAAACAGATTTTTCCTGAGATATAGCCTGAATCTCTCCTGCTTTGTTTAAACCCATGGTTGCATGTCCCACCCACAATGTCGGTAGATAGGGGTGCCATGAGATCAAGGGTGCAGGATTTATTTCACTGCTGGAGGAGTGCAAGGATAAAGGTGATCCATTCTCTTAGGAAGAATTTTGGCTGCAGGGTTGTTAGGCAAACTCACTGGTGATTGCTTGTCCAAAATGTAGTTGTCGATTTTGAGTCCTGAAATCTGACTAACTGCCATGCTGTAGGCCACACGGAGCATGATTTGGACTCAAAGGGCTGTGAGGGCAAAGTGACATCTTCCCTGGACCAAGTCACTGTACTCAAAACCTTTGAAAGGTGTCTCAACCAGTACAACCAGCACTGACAGAGGATGATTTGAGGATGCCCCTGAACAATCATTACCAAACCCCATTTTCTCTCTTGACTGAAAGAGGAGACCTGTGTGCTCTGTGCAGCAGAGTGATGGGGAAAGATGTAGCTGAAACTGGCTCTAGGGCTGAATCCCTCAGGGACATTGCATGTTAGCATCCATTTGGTGTTGTGCTGAGAGCCGTGCCTCTATGTCAGCACTTGCAGTAGCTAACTCTGCATGGTGCTGATTGTGTTTTCTTTGACTGGATGCTGCCCCATATAGAGGAGATAAGATCAGTTTTGCATCAGCCCCATGGGGTACTACCAATGCAGGAATACACTGCTTTCTCTCGGTGCCCCAAGGGAGGGTCAGGCCCTAGTTGGAGGTCAGCTGTGTGTTAGAGAGGCTGAGGCCCTTGAGAAAATCTCAGCTAAAGGCTGAGATTCAGGATCCTAAATCCCATGTGTATTTTGTGTAACAGTATATAATACCTGTAGTATACCTACTCTTCCATGATGGGAGGCAGATGTACAAAGTGACTGACCAAGGCTATACAGCAGGTCTTCGGCAGCGTGGGAATCAGTTTTGGTTTAATTCTCCTTTGTCTGTCTCAGCAAGTCTTCCACACTCATGAGCTCAGATGTTGTTTCTGTTATATCACATAATTAAAAGGGAGGCTTGTGGTGTTTTTTAAAATGCTCAAATGTTAGTGTTATCAGCTTCAAGAGAGAAGTTCATGCCAGCATTCATGGCATCCTAAAACTGCTTGTAATGTCTCCTGTTGAGTAGTCATTCATACTCTAAAACATACTTGTGTTTTAAGTGGGTGTAATTTTGGTTGAAGCAGTTTGGTTTTGTTACAGACAGGCAGAAGAGCCTTGTAGCTGGACTCAAAGCTATCTGAAGAGAACGAGAATATTTTCATTGACCCCTCAGGCCTTAGGTCATGTCCTAACTAGATATAGAAACCGTGTTCTAAGTAAATATAGAGTAAAATAACATCAGAATAATACATATGTCCAAAGGTCCTTTGT
This sequence comes from Odontophorus gujanensis, assembly GCA_013399175.1. NCBI lineage: Eukaryota > Metazoa > Chordata > Aves > Galliformes > Odontophoridae > Odontophorus > Odontophorus gujanensis. Next base: position 20,145 of record VXAB01005938.1, on the reverse strand, counting down.
TCCTTTAATGTCTAGATTTGATTTGATTTAGGGTGGAAGTAATCTTAAGCTGTGTTAATTTTAATGCTCTGTGAAACAGCTTATGCATTCTGGAAAAAATCTGGCAAACACTGTGTGTGCTGCTGTCCCAGAAACCTATTTTATGGATTTGGTCACAGGCGTGCTCCTTCCCACAGGCAGCACAAGAGCCAAGCAAAAGCTTTCCTTCTGAGAAGCACAAACAATGGAAATACTTTGAATTTCCAATCATCCCACTTAAACAGGAGAACAAAGTACATTCTGTTGACAGCAGCTTCCCTCTTTTTCCTAGGGAAAACACAAAGATTTTGCAGGCACATCTAAGGAATGGGCAGACCATTGGAATATTCTTTCAAGTGAAGCACGCTGACAAAGGGCATGTAGTCTCATGGAATCACATGCGCTTCAATGAAATTAGGTCTAAGCATTATATTTTTAACTGTCACAGTCAAGTAGGTCAGTTTTTTAACTCGTTAGCTGTGGTAGTCTTGTGAAAACAGTTGTTGCTGCCTCATCATTTTCCCACTGGAGACAAGGGCATGATAGCACACTGTCACAGTCCAAAGAAAATTTATTGCCAGCTTTTAGCCTCTCAGATGCTCCTGTACTGGAGGCTATATCTTAGTAATCATTTCACCCATTCAAATCTGCTTGAAATTAAATTAGAGTGATAAATAAATGACTAGCTTCAGGGATAAACTGAGGTGGAGCTTGAAAGACCTAGGCATGGGGCCTGCCAAGTTTAGAGCACTTTCCTGTTCTTTTTGCTCACAACATGCACGATGGGATCTGTCTAGATCCTTAAAAACTGATAGGCTAGGCTTGTCTTCAGCAGTGCTAGAAAGAAAGGCATGAATTTAGTGCTATCAAACCCAGAGAGACCTTTGAAAATAGGTTGAGCAAACTCCAGTTCAGGAGACGGCTCAGGGACATAGCTCTGTGAGGCACCTTTAAGCCTTGTTGTTCCTGGAAATAATCATCTCACACCAGAGACGTGTTCCCATTGCTTAGAGGCACTCATGACAGTACTTGTTCCTCATAATGTTTCTGAAGGAAGGAGTGTCTCGTGCTGTAGGCAATACACTAGCTGCTGCATTGCTGCATGAAGAAAGTGATGGAAATTGCACTGAAATGTTTTATGTTTTATGCTGGAAGATGTGGAAAGTCAAAATCTAGAGCTCATCTTTAAGCTTCCTGCTTGTAGAGAGTCTCCTCACAAACTTTAGAGGTCTCAAGACCAAGTTCCCATCAAATTAAAATGTTTCAATTGACTGAAAAAGACTGTTCTTGACGGTAGATGTGGCAAAGCTGATAAGTTCCTGCAAAGTTCACTATATAAATGCTGTTAGTGCAGAGTTAAACTAATTCTTCAGCATATTAAACAGTGTTCATACATTAAGGTTGATTTTTCAGTAGTAGTGAAGCTTACTGCTGTTCTTAATTCCTCAAGCTGTTTCAGCCCAGTTTTGCAGGCTGCCCAGAATGCTGCTGAAACCATCCTGAGGATGTGAGACCCTACTGCAACAGTCAGTTGCACTTTTCAGGGTAACCACGTTGGTGTATCTGTATTCAGACCTTCCAGCCTTACACACAATAGCACAGTCAGTACTGAGCCTTGTGCACAGAGATGAATGTTTGTCGGACTGCATGAAAAGATGTGTGAGAGTTGGGATATATTTGGAGTAATGAAAGAGATGTGTGTGTCTTCAAAAATGGATTGTCACTGAAGAAGCATTGTAGCAGGTGGATGTCCTTTCCTTTTACACAGCCTGCAGGCTGTCAGGAGCCTGTAGCACGACGACCATTAAACAGTTTAAAAAGGCACTGCAGTAAAGACTCAGCTCTTGGGTGTGCTGACACAGGTTGGGCCGTGTGTCCCACCAGCAGCAGCTCTTCTCCAGCATGGCATTCCCTGCAGGCTGCAGAGAAGTCACTCAATGTCACCGTGTAGTGCATAGCTAATTAGCCCACTAGAAGCAAATTAAGTTTATTATATAGGAAAGAGCATCATCATCTCAAAAAGGCAAAGTTGCCGTTTCTGTTTCCCCGAGAGAATCGATGCCATTTAGAAAGATGTCATAAAATCTATTTTAAAACACTGCAGGATATAAAACATGGTGCACTATAGTCAGAGCTGTTCCCCATCAGAGAAAAAAACAACGTAACCCAGTTGTAGATATTCTGGATTGTGGTGCTGCCACTTCCCACAGTACCATTATGAATTTTATGATTGAGTGCATTTAATACAAACATCCTAGATACTAAAATCCCGAGGATGGGTAAGTGTCTTAACTTTTGCTGGAAAATAATATGTTTACAGTTTTGGAGTGGAGCTCAGAGACAAACATATTAACGCTTATTGTACCAGAAATAAATATAAGGGAGCTAAGAATTGCATAGTTATAAATCTAGCATATATGAGAACCTGACTGGTGATTCTCAACTATTTCGTTATTGTTTGAGGAGCTTTAAATAGAGACATCAGCACCCTATTGCCATCACAGTCATGGATGAAGCTCCTCTCACCTCTAGAGGAAACAGCATATACCACATTTCGTCTAAAGGAAACCTGTTTGTGACACCTAGTGGACACGATGAAAATTTCTTACCCTCCACCATGTTTCCAGTTGTATTTTAATTTTTTTCTTGATGTATACCAACCCTTTTGATAAATCTTATATTAAAACTTCGTTTATCTTGTGAATTTCAAGTGCCCAAGGGCAGCTTGTGGTACAGAAGGCAGTCACTTCCTTTCCTAATGCAAATGACTTGAAATCTGATTTAGCCTGCACAAATTGTGTCAGGCTGTAAATCCATCACAGAGCCCCTGTGACATTAGCAAAGCAGCGGTGCCTGTGGCTAATATGCATATGTAGCAGATTTCTTGCTCAACGCTCTTTAAAGCAATATTGGATTTGACTAACCCCCAAATCAAAGTGCGTTAATGTCAAATCGTTCATGCGTGTAATGGCTGGGTCTGCCCTGGCAAGCTCTGACACCGTGGTAGCTCTCAGCAGCTGCTCCTGACACAGCCAATTAGCACCAATGTTAATAGCTGTACCCCGGCTCTTTAAGTGCTTGTCCCTAGCCAGCCTCACCTTCCCTTCCTCTGCAAAACCCGTGCCTGTGGACCTGTGCAGGTTCCCCAGACCCTGGAAAGTTGGGTTTCTAGCTGTCAGCAGGTAAAGTGATTCAAATGAGTGCCAAGGACACATTCTGCTTTCACATTCCCTGCTGTGAATCACTGCTCTACAGCAGGGGCACTCTCAGGAACTGTGCCTCCAGAAGTCTTGCCTTGCACCCTCAGCAATGAACTGATTCGCTCACCTGCACATTTCTAGTCAACCTAGGGGATCTGGGCACCATTTTCACCTCTTAGCTTACAACTGGAGAAGAGAGAGACCTCATTTTTGTTCTGCTTTTAAGCTCTGATGAACATGGTACTTCTGTTTGGGTAATGGTGTGGCATGGTTGCGGACAAAGTGCAGTGGGGATATGTACTGTGTTGTGCTGCTCCATTCTCCCCTTGGTTTGTGAGACTGCACGTCCTTGAGAGAACAGCAGTGGAGCAGCACTCTGCCTTCACTAAACCCCTTTGTGTGCATTTGTGCCTTAGGACTGAAGGAGGAGTTTCTAAAGGTGCCACCGTTGGTGTCCTCCTGGATCTAAATAAGCACAACCTGACTTTCTACATAAATGGGCAGCAGCAAGGGCCTCCAGCTTTTGAAAACGTAGAAGGTGTCTTCATGCCTGCACTAAGCCTCAATCGCAATGTTCAGGTAAGTGTTCTGTAGTTCACTGCAACCTACTCTGTTCAGGTGAAGGGAGATGTGTAATCTTGGCTACTTCTGCTGTGACTGATAGTGTCATAGGCAGATAGTCCATGTGGATACTGGCTCTTTCCCTCTCAAACTGACACCCAGGCTACGAACGCTTTCTTGAAAACTGAATTCAGCCTTCTGTTTTGCCTCACAGAGGTGCTCAGCACAGAGCAATTTCAGAGGGTCAACATCATCCCATAAATATATAACTTAAGCCTGGATCTGAATCTCCACAGCCCCTCTGCTGTCATGTACTTACTCTGGGCCTTCACAGGTGCCTTCTGCTGGAGTTGTCCCTGTTTTGNTCACCTTCCCTTCCTCTGCAAAACCCGTGCCTGTGGACCTGTGCAGGTTCCCCAGACCCTGGAAAGTTGGGTTTCTAGCTGTCAGCAGGTAAAGTGATTCAAATGAGTGCCAAGGACACATTCTGCTTTCACATTCCCTGCTGTGAATCACTGCTCTACAGCAGGGGCACTCTCAGGAACTGTGCCTCCAGAAGTCTTGCCTTGCACCCTCAGCAATGAACTGATTCGCTCACCTGCACATTTCTAGTCAACCTAGGGGATCTGGGCACCATTTTCACCTCTTAGCTTACAACTGGAGAAGAGAGAGACCTCATTTTTGTTCTGCTTTTAAGCTCTGATGAACATGGTACTTCTGTTTGGGTAATGGTGTGGCATGGTTGCGGACAAAGTGCAGTGGGGATAAGTACTGTGTTGTGCTGCTCCATTCTCCCCTTGGTTTGTGAGACTGCACGTCCTTGAGAGAACAGCAGTGGAGCAGCACTCTGCCTTCACTAAACCCCTTTGTGTGCATTTGTGCCTTAGGACTGAAGGAGGAGTTTCTAAAGGTGCCACCGTTGGTGTCCTCCTGGATCTAAATAAGCACAACCTGACTTTCTACATAAATGGGCAGCAGCAAGGGCCTCCAGCTTTTGAAAACGTAGAAGGTGTCTTCATGCCTGCACTAAGCCTCAATCGCAATGTTCAGGTAAGTGTTCTGTAGTTCACTGCAACCTACTCTGTTCAGGTGAAGGGAGATGTGTAATCTTGGCTACTTCTGCTGTGACTGATAGTGTCATAGGCAGATAGTCCATGTGGATACTGGCTCTTTCCCTCTCAAACTGACACCCAGGCTACGAACGCTTTCTTGAAAACTGAATTCAGCCTTCTGTTTTGCCTCACAGAGGTGCTCAGCACAGAGCAATTTCAGAGGGTCAACATCATCCCATAAATATATAACTTAAGCCTGGATCTGAATCTCCACAGCCCCTCTGCTGTCATGTACTTACTCTGGGCCTTCACAGGTGCCTTCTGCTGGAGTTGTCCCTGTTTTGACAGTCGGTGTTTTTTCTTCTTTGCACAGGTGACACTGCACACAGGACTGGAGGTGCCCCAATGTGTAAAGCAGCCAAAGTTGCCCAGCAACTAATGATGCTCCTGCCTGACCCTGTGCTGGATTCTCTAAGCTGTCTCAGTGTGATTTGGCACGTTTCAGTAAGTCAGTAAAAAAAGCACTCTCTTCCCTAACGTGGAATGTTCTACATCGTGTTGCTCACTGAGCACCCCGCTGGTTACAGCTAGCCCACTCCATCTGTAGTTTAACAAGCCATAGCAAGCATACCCACAGAACTGGCACTGGACTACAGTGTACCTGAGCATATCTGCACTGCACTGCATACATGTGCTCACACATGCATACACGTGTATATATTTATAAGATGAGAAGTTAAATGAGTTTATTTTCTCTCCGGTGGCTGGATTTGTGCTCAAAAGGTACTATTGATACTGGAAAACACAGGCAAGACTAGTACTGGGGAACAATGGCTGTTTGGAACAATTTCCCAGTTGGTGAACGGGATTCCTTTGCTGCCTGCAGTCCTTAATTGAAGACAGCATGTGTTCTGGCAGCTGAAGTGGAAGCTGTGTGCTCAGTTAAAGAATTCACGGGCAAGATTCTGTTCTCTGTTACATCCAGGGGCTCATATGACACTTAACTGTTCCTTCTGGCTCCAGATTACAATAAGCTCTGAATCACATTCCCCTCTAATTCAGTGGCAGAACTTGCACTTATCTTCAACAAGAATAAGAACGGTTTCCAAATGCTGTTGTGCAATAGTTGTTTTTATTTGAGCTTACAGCGTGGTATGTGCAGAATTCAGATGTGAGAAGTGGAGAGAAAAATATTCCTGGTAGTTTTTCACGTCTCTTACTAAACTGTGACTGTGGGGGCTATTTGTAGTGAAGATCTAATCATGATTATCAGCACAACTCTTGGAAAACGAAGCAAGAGAGCGATCTCTGAATTTAATTGATAAGAGATTTATTTAAATATGGTACACGTGAAGTATCCCACGTAGAGAAATGCTGCTTCCCAGCCTTGATCCTAGTAAGTCCTAGGCAGCTGTAGTTCCAATGTAGCTTTGAGATCAAAAGCCTTAATTTTCTATTAGATTAGGGTCGTGTAACTAATGTCTTGATCTTCATGAAGTGTTTGCACAGGAGAGATTTATGGGATTAATGATAAATCAATTTTTAAGATTTTTTCTGGAATGGGACTTAAATCTGTTGTGAGACTTGGCTGTGTCTTGCATCTCTCATGAAAGCAAGAGACTGTGTCAGGTGCTGTCCATGACAACGTGAGTTTGACCACCACAGAAGTTCCCAGCTCAGAACAGCACTCCCACCTGCGTGCTCAAGTCTGAAAACACATTGATTTGTGCATGTGTTTCTTTTCCTCTGAAACAAGTGAACGTGTGCAACTGTGTGTATATGGTGCATAACAAGATGCAGCAGGCTGTGTGCTCGTGACGTCCTGAGCTTTGTCATTCCAATCCCACACAAGTGTTGTGATGTCAAACAAGAAAAGCATCAACTCTTACATCCTAGTGATGTGCTGCATCCTCTGTTTAATGCTGCTTATACAGATTTTCCTCTCCAAGCATACGTATACACACATGCATATTGTTTTCAGCCAAGTAGTTATGAAGCCTGAAATACGTGTATTCTAACACCAACCCAACTTACTGCCTTGTGTTACCCTAAGGCAACAGAATTGTGAGCCCAGGCCTCCCTCGGGGCAGCCAGCTGCAGATGCACGTTTAGTCCCTGGCATGTGAGGGTGACAAAGCAGCCAGCACCTCGCTGGCAGCATCCCCCTTTCAACCACTGCAAGGAGGGGAAGGCAACCCAATCTGCAGTAGTTTCAGGAGATTTCACAGGTGTGAATCACAGCCCTGCCACCAGTGCCTGTACTCGGCTGATATCTCATGGCCACCTCTCCTGCAGAACAGAAGTACACCTTCAGTGATGTCAAGACTGAAATAGGAAAGAAAACCAACAACAGGAAAATGTAACCTTAGCTGTTAAATGGGAAAGCAACTATATCACACTTCCTTCAGTCTAAAACGAATTGTATTAGTGAACTTTTAGACATAACTGTGCTGCACTCATCTTCATTTCTTAAAGGATAGCGGAGACCAACTCTGTTTTAATTTTCAGTTTCATTTAATGCCATGTGAACTTGTGCAGGATTTTCTAATTTAGTGGGTCTGCTTTCACCTACCTCAGCTCAAATGCTCCTGGACCCCAGATTTCTTCCTGAGCGTGCTCACTGTAAACCTGTCTTCAGTGAACACAAGAGCTGCAATCACAGCGTCGGCTTTGAGTATTGCCAGTCAGAGCAGTGTGTGGGAATACTGTACATAGGCTGCACACAGATTTTTATACTGGGAAACATCCTGTGATAATTTTAATACAGAAGATGCTCCACTTTCACTTTTCTTATTAAAAGCAACCAGGTGTTGTTTGTTTTGGGACTGAACCTTTGTCTTTACTCCCTACTTCTGTGAAGGAAATTCAAATGAATTTAGGTCTTTCCACTCTTCAACCACTGCCAGATGTTTAAAATTAATTCAGAATGGGTTTTAGAAGTGTTCGCAGTACTTGGTTTTGGTTAGATGCTTTGGTGTCGGTTCCTGGGGTAGAATGCAGCAAGTGATAGAGGTTACTCAGTTCTAATGGAAATACAGACAGTAGGTGGGGACATACTTCGGATCTATAGAGAAGTGCACAGAAGCTCATTTGTTATTCTAACACCCGTACAAGTGAGGTACATTCTAACTAATTGCCATTATGTGCTCTTTGTGACCTAGTGGAGATGCAAATAAAATAACAGTTAGAAGTAGGTATCCTGCATCAGTAAGACTAGGTCTGAATCTAAACAAAGTGGGTTATATGTTGGTTGTGTACACATTCAAGGACTTGGATTTGGCACATTCCATAGCAATAAACCAAGTAACCCCAAAGAGCGTAGTCTCATGGCTTCAGCTGGGTCAATTTTGGAAGTGTAACAGAATTAAATGCTTAAGTAGTTAGAATTCTGCTAGGAAACTCATTACTCTACATATACTTATGCAGAGCATCCAGATGGCAGCAAAAGCCATCTGAACATAGACCAGAGCAGAACCTTCCTGTTGTAGAATAGCATTGGGTAGGGGGAAGAGTGGCACGCACTTTCACCTCTCTGCTCAGGCTGGAGAAAGCTTGTTTCTCTGCAAGTTAACTCTCCCATTTGGTTATAAGCCCAGCTGTCTGCATCTTCTTCACACACAGCATTGCTTTTACTAGCTTCTGTTTCCTCCAGATCTCTTCTTTGGAAGGGACCCAGCCTTTAGTAGTACGGTCCTTGCAGAAATTGCGTTGCCTGCTGTCCAGACTGCTTCCCAGGAACCTGGGTAAGCACAGAGTTGCCTTTCATGAGACACATCTGCTCCTGGAGCACAGGCCAATCCTTGTTAAACAGGAGAGCAGAGCCTTCTGCGCTGGGATGAATGTCATCCCAGAGTCCACACAAGGCACCTGTAAACCTAACATTTAAAAAAGAAAATGAGTTCTCCTCTAATAAGCACAATGAAGCTTGAGTTCTGAATATGTCAATTGGAGCATCTGCATCTGTCTAAATATGTACAGCAAGCAAACGTACTGCCCTGCAGAGCAACAAGTGACGCTTACTTTTTATCTATCTGTGTGAACCTAAACATCATCCTTTGTGAACCTTCGTCCTGGCTCTTTCCTCTGCAAACTTCCCTATCAAGTTCAGTGGGACCAAATAGAAGAGCTGTGCTATTGGGGTATTGTCAGACTCCCAAGATGTGCAGTGCTACACTATTTCCTACACCTGCATCTCCCTCACCAACTCAAAATAAACCTCTCCCAAAGATCTTTTACTGAGAGGTAACATCAATATAAGCACAGGCCTGGATGACGCCCCCTTACTTCTTCTGAGGTTGAAAAGCATGCACTGTGAAATAAATGTCAGTGAGGACGATAGGAAACTGTGATGTGTCTTGAATTTGGAAAGCAATCTGGCTTGTAAAACAAAGAAGACAGGAAAACAGCTCTGTCACGTCCCATTCTTGCCATACAGTTGAGACACATATATCAGAATTTAAGAGGAAAAAATATAAAGTGTAATTTACTATATGCATAATGTTCCATAGTGTTGTAAATAAAGCCATGACAGTGTATTGCCGTAGTTTGTTCTTGGCTGGTGATAGAATTCTGTCCTAGTGTTGTAAAAGTCTGTTTTCTAATTTTTCTTTTCTTTCAAAGTGTAATTAGTAAAGATGGCAGAGAGCACCCAGTCCTCTACTTTCCTAGTTGTTCTAGAGCAAAAAGAAACGTGATATGCAGTTTTTGTCCTCCTATCTTACACAATAATGCTTATAAAAGAGGTAAGAGTGAGAAGGTCAAGGCTAAGCTGCTGCTACCACAACATGAAAAACAGTTTGTGACTGCCAATGCAGTGGTGCACTCTGGACCACAAATGAGATGACCTGTCCCTGTTGGAAGGGAGGAAGAGCACAGCAACCTGTGGACAGCAGCTTTCTGCAGCCACTGAGTATATCTTTTGTTCACAAAGGGAACAACAAGGAAATAGAGTTGTTAAACCTAATCTCAGGCTTTACCAGCTTCGTAGCATTCTGCTTAAATAGCCTAGGAAACAAATAATCTTTGAACCAGGCAAAATAATATGAAAGCCCATGTATCTTGGCTAGCTCAGCTTTGCAAGGGAGATTACAGTTACAAGTCCAACAACAGGTTACTGCAACAAATCAAACGCATCGCAAATGTAAAAGGCACTTGTCACCGAAAATTAACTAACGAAGATGGAAAATCATCTCAACTTTTCATTTTTGGTTTTGTTTTTCCTTTTTCTTTGAAGCGAGCTGCTCGCAGTTTTTACTGACAACATTTCTGGTGATTCCTCTGTCCAGTACTACTGAACGCTGCATGCGTGCAGATGGCTGGGGCGGCAGCGTGAAGCACAAACCCAACATGGATAAGAAGCACTCAGCCTCCTTATGTGCAGAAGCCCACATGCAAGCCACACAAACTAGGTGTGTGGGGCTTCTGCAGCTTTGCACAATACAGGAGACAGATGTGTGCTGACGGCAACAGGTGCACAGTAATGTTTTCCCCCTCTGACAAGCAACTTCCCTTCTGTTGTATTTGTTATTGGAAGCAAATACAAGCAGAATATGACCTTTTTTTCCACTGCTAATTGGAAGATTCCTAGCAATTTTCCTTAAATCAGAAGATACAAATACTTACGGATCCAGGTCGCATCCTTTCATCACGATTTCTGATACCACCTCCCTCAAATGCTGTCAATAAAAACACTGACCTTCTAGGTAGCATGGTGAGAAGATATTATGTGATGAGTATTAAAATAAATGCATGAGGTAAAACTGCTGTTATTTCTGATTGTTATATGAAGCATGAATAACACTAATTTAAATGTTGGCAACCCAAAATGTGCTAAGGAATAAGATAACGGTGTTCACTTCTGTGAAATGAAAGACGAGAAGTTGTTTCTGTTTTCTTCTTAACCATGGCATTGTTTTCTTCAGCATCATTTCCCACGGCTTACGTGAATTTGGAACTGGTGAAATATACATCTCTTCTGTATGTGTCTGTCACCAGATCGACAGGAAAATATAAACTTTTTATAATTTTGTATCCGCAGCAAAGTTTGTATTTTTTGAATTGGAAACAAACTGCTTTTTGTCTTTTGGTCTGACTAAAACTTTGTGTATTATTATTATTACTCTTTTGGAAAAAAAAAAACCTGACGTATGAGTTTATGCCATTTTACAGTTTCTAAATAAATTCTTAAAACATTGCCAACAAATCCAGCTTCAGTACCCTATTCATTATTACTGAATAAGCTGTCCAGTGCAGATGGGGTGCTCGTGCAGGACACGTGCCAGACTGCTTTAAGATTTAATAAAGAAGAAAGTGCAGTGACACACTAGGAGCAGTGTTAGGGAAAGAACGGAGGCCCATCCAAGCCAGACAATTGGGAGTAAGCAAAGATAAGAACATGAGGACATCATCCATCGTGGTGATAGGGTGTTTTTAAGCAAGAGACAACAGCTTGGCATCAGCTCCTTCACTGCACGAAGTTTTACTGGGAGGAAGAGTCACAATAGCTTCAGTATAAAGGGAAACAGCAAGAAAGCTTATCACAGGAAGGGGCATGAGAAAGGGCAGATAGGAAGCATGCACAGGTATCTCCTTTCCTCCCCCATTCTGAAGGTAGGAGGCAAAAATCAGGTGGTCCCCGCTCTTCCCTACCTATAATGAGTCAGATATTCGGTTAATACTGATTTCATGCACCAGCACATGTCTCCAGAACAACTGTTTGCCAGTTGAACATACACTTAAATACTCTGCTAATTAATATCACATTCTAGTCCCAAGAAATGGTAAGTGCATAAATGTTTCTCAACAGTTGTTAGCCAAATTGCAGTTAAGATTTTGGTTCATGCATCCAGTTATAACTAAAGCTATCACATTTTACTGAGAACATGACCCTACTGACCCTTCATTTGGACCTAGTTTCACACCTAAAAACATTTTGGGAGATGTAGAGGTGGGAAGAGAACGTAACCCCTTTAATTATCTAGATTGAGTGAGGACACAAACTCCCACAGCACGTAATACCCAAAGCCAGATGAACAGAACTTCATGTAGAAGTGGGCACTAAAACAAACAAACAAACAAACTGAAGGATCAACTAGGAATTAAAAGATCCAGATTATTCTGTAACATCCAAAGCCCATCTGCTGCCTCAGCAAGTCTTGATGCTCTCTACTCAATTGGGCTTGGTGGTTACACCTTCACATGCAATCATGATTTGACATTTCTTAAGTCTGCATATTCAGTAACTAGATAGTATTGTTAACTCCAGCGTGAATTTGCAACCAATACTGATTAAGCAATTACAAAGTGTGATAACAGCATTTAGCAATCCAGCTCTGGAACCATGTGGGAAGAGCATGCAGAAACACTCCCTTCCTCTTTTTGCCTGGCACTGTTTTCCTTCAGGGCTCCCTCCCTTTGAGTCCTCTGTATTGGCACAGTGCTTCTCCAAGACTTGAAAGTAAGGTGAAAGGTATAGGGGAAAGACTGTGTGAGAAAGTATCCCTTCCTGTGCTGTAGTTCGCCTACCTCAGGGTAATTTCTTATCCTGGGAAGGGAGCAGGAACTTTTTTCCTCTGTCATTTAACAGTTAACCTAACTGATAGAAAAAAAAACACAAGTTAACCACAAACAATGTGTAGCTGCTACTGGGTGTCTGTGCTTCCTCTGGCATTCAGCTCAGTTCCTGAATGTTGCCTGTTTTTCTACACCGCTTTACGTCACTATCACCCCCATAACAATCATCTGAAGCTGCTTGTTAGCCAAATTGCAAATCTAGCAATTGAAATTTGCTGTTCTCTGTACATACACAGGTTCAATCTCTAACGCTTACCTGGGACAAAATTTCAGAAGAATCTCATTTTTCATTCTTGAGAAGATAATTCTGAAACCTTAAAAGGCTTTGCCGGGCATTGAAACTCTTTGTTTCGTAGTTCCACTCTCCACAAACAATTCAGATAAGCACAGAAACAGAGGTATGCCCGATATGCCTTTGAGAACACCTACTTCAAGTTCAGAGCAAATCAGGTATTGCTTTTGCCACATTTCTTCCAGATGAAAGCAAAGAGCTATACATTTTAATACATGATGCACTAACAGATGGATTAGTTTTTCACTTAGCACCAAGAAGCTAATTCTAGAAAGAAAAATGCTTTCTTCAGTACATATAAAAACAGCCTGTGTAACCTTCTTCATTTTAAAATGTCTTACTTTTATTTATCAAATGGTGAACTGTCATATTCTCCCAAGAACAAACAGGAGATGGAAAACCCTGCAACAAAAAATAAGGTAAGGGAATTAGGATGTGGTGGCAAGGCAAGGGGTTATGTAAGTCTCTTCTGGCAGCAACAAAAGTTCTGTCTTAACGCTTTTTGTCTGTTTCACTTGATATCAGAAGTTCATTTGATAACTTTAGTTGATTTTATTTTCTTTATGTCACCACTTTGTAGAATCAAGGTCCCATCTCTGAATTTTCCAACTTGTCCCGCAGGCCAAATGCTAGGCACTGATTTCTTCCTTTTGGTTTTTCTGAAATAGCAGGGAGGGAAAACGAATCAAGAGAAACAGCAGAAACTCATGAAAACGTTCAATACATTGAAAAATATCACATACTTATGCACCCAGAGTTCATATTATGGAATACCATACCACAGCATCTATCGATCCCAGAACATTTATTACCTGAGTTACTGGTCAAAAACTGCAGCACATTACAGAAAAAAGGACATTAAAACAAACATTTAAAAACAAAGATTTTCAGATAAAGATGATGAAGAGTCTCACATTTCAGCAAGTCAGCCATACACTATAATTAAGAATGCCACTGTACTTTTCAAGCCTTTATCTGCTGTACCTTGTTGTTTTGCAAAGTTGTTTCTCAGGGCAAATGCTCAGAGTAAATGGCATTTCCTGGGTCCCCACACAGGGACTTCTACCCATCCTGGCTGTTGTCTTAAACATCCCAGGGCAGAACTGACATGTTTTCGATTAAGCTGCAGAACTAAAGCCTCTGAAACTGTTAAACGTTGAACAAGGTCATTTTGTAACAAGGGTTCTGCAGTTTAGAAATTCACATATGACTTGCAGTGTTAGATTGTGCACAGTTACACAGGGACAATACATAGCAAGGCTATAAAAAGAAATGTAACCACATAAAAAATGTCTCACCTCGCCTTCAAGTCTTTCTTCTTCTTCAGAGAATCACTTTTATGTTCCTGTGTTTAAAGATATGTATTTTAATGGCAAAGGAACAGAGTTTCTTGGCTAAGCAACCCCCTGCATACACAACTTTCAGTTGTTTTTGCTTCACTGAACAAGATGCATGAAAACAGGTTGGGATACCTTCTGATGGGACAAATGATGCAATGTCTCACGGAGCACCATGCCCAGAGCTCTTCCTGTCACACAGTCCTCCCACAAGTAGAATGCTGCCCCTGCCACGTAAGGACGCATGAATCCAGCCACCCGAGGGAAGAGACCTTCCTTTTGGGTATGTGATAGATCCTTGGGTCAACAGATCTATGTAGTAGCAGGCAAGCACACCTAACCACCTGACTGAGCACACTGTGAAATGACAGGGTTTGCCTGCGTTTGGTCATACACTAGGTGTGCTTTAAGCCACATGACAGAGGAGAAGTAGGTCCCCTGGTAAAGATGGTGGCAAGGGACAAGTTGGTGGAGCAGGAACCTGCCTGGCAGCCTGCTCCCACCTACAGCAGAGGCAGGGAACAGGCTTAGGGCCAGATGGACCATGCTGGAGGACAGATGCAACCCAAACCTCGCCCTTGCTTTAAATAATTAGCAAGATCCTAGATGGAATTGTGCTGATATAAAACCAGCTGAACATCTGGCTGTCTGTGGTTAGACAACATGCAACAAACATTAATTGAAGACAATTTTTTTCCCCCTTGAGAACCATGGGAAAAAAAAAAAAACCTGCTTATTTTGTGTCATCAGTCTTCCAGTCTCCAAGGATGGGGTACTGAAACCCACCACAGCACAGGTTGAGTTCTGTGCCTTCATACTGCACACAATAATCTCTGACTGATGAGATGAGTCGCTCTGGAGTCAGGAGCTCACTCCATGGGGAGCAGCAGGTGTCAAACCCAGGCACTCCTCCCCTGCCTAAGGCATTATCTGTCCAGGCTAGCTCTTACATGCTGGCTTTTTATAGACAAAATGTCACACAAACCTGCCCCTTATCATCATCCTTTGTTGTTTTTTTCACCTTCATTTTCTCTTGGTATATCTTGTAGTTGATGTGTTCCTTTTTGGGAGGCTGCAATAAAGATTGGGAGTGAGATATCTGCTGAAATTTTGAAACAGATACAAAAATATCCACACGCTTGCAGGCGGTGGGTAAGCAGAAGAAACAGTTTATTTCACTCTGGATAAGAGAAAAGTACTTAAGACTATCAAGTAGATACAAAGCAAAAACGCATTTCTTGGCGGAGTGTTATTAGATCTACAAGGTTTCCACAATAACACTGAACCTTGAAAGTCCATACCCTCCCCTCCACCCCCAAAGAAGACCTAAAAAAGCTCCCCCCCCTTTTACAATGCTGGTGTTAAATAAAACAACACAATTTTCAGTTGTTAACTCACTGGGAAAATAAATCTTTATAAAATCAAATCCCTCCTCTTAGGCTGTTTAATTTTGAAAGATCTGATTAAAAATTAGTAAACACTGTTTTCCACCCCAATCAGTCCTATTTCACCTATCTTCTGAAAACACCAAAATAGAAACTTTCCAGATATCTACAGAAGATTGACAAGACTGAACAGAAAACGTAAAAGTAACCGTGAGGTGGGAGAAGGGGTGGGGAATGGGATCTTGTGCTTTACAGAAGTGGTGCCAAAACCCCACAGTGTTTTGTACACTTTTCCTGCACTGTAACAGTTGGGTCATCTGCCAGCACGAAACAAGCAAGCATTACCTTGGCTCCCAGCATGATTGCACGTTCCCGTTCCCATATACGCTGTTCTTGCTTCTCGTAGCCAGTGATTCCAAACCTGTGCACTTCCAAACGAGCCTAAAGCACCACAGAAAATTGCAGGCATTTTGTAGCTGCCCAATCTGTTGCAAAATAACACTCGTCAGATTACAACGAAGTCATACTCCCTGAGAAACTTTGGCTAACATCTGAATTCAGTATGCTATAAAATAATAGAAATTGAGTTTTGAGCTATTGTGCAGAACAGGTGAGTGCTGTTCATCTAATCTCTGGACGGTGAGGAATAACAGAGGGTCAGTTACTGTTTCTCCTCATTTCTCATAAAACTGGATGCATGGGAAGGATGTACTTTGCAGAAAACTGAACTGTGTTGTGCTGTACAAACTAGAGCAATGAGACGTGCTACCCACAGCACCCAGAATTAACAGAACATTGCCATTCCTTGGCTGCAGAGCCCTTAACCCGTGAAGAACACAAGGCAGGCAGATGGTGAAGTGGTTCATCTACATACACATACATACTATATGTTGACTTGACAAAACCAGTGGTGAATTCAGAACCTTTTTAGAGGCAGTGATTAAATCCCCACTGTTTCCAGCAGTGTAGCACTCCACACTGCATCTCCACTGGAAGATCCCACTGGATCACTGCATGACTTTGAACAGAGATCAGACACACAACACAACTCATACAAATCTGCTAACAAATCTGCAGCTAAGAATGTCAGTGCTAATTATGCTCAGAGAACCAAAGGTCAGAAGAAAAGGACAAATGGAAAAAGTCATTTGCTGTGTCAAAAGTGGATGTCAGATGTCTTTTTTTTTTTCCCCCTTTATGAAATAAAAAATTCATAAACTAACACCATATGCTATACATTATGGGCGCTCACATAGCTTTACACAGCTAACATACAGTAAACTTCCTCAATTTATCAGTGAAAGGTCAGAAAGAATGGCCACAGAGCTCTAACATGCTTCTCCAACACACTCCTCTCCTCCAGCAGAGCACGTGGCTGAAATTACATATTAGGAAATTGTCACCTGCAAAAGATAACCTTCTAGCACTGCTTCTCAGTGGTTTCACTGCAGCTTTCCCAAGCATATCAATAGACACATGCATGCACAACAAAGTATGCATTAGGTACATGCTAGTGACTTACTTTTTCAAAGTTAAATTCTTGCTTGTTCACATTTTTCTTCTCAGCCACTGTTTTGGTCTGTGAACAAAACATTTTATTGAATATAATAAGCAAAACCAATTTAAAAGCTGACTGTAATAGTTCTTTAACAGCAGTGAAATGCTAAAATGAGTAGCAAGGAAGAGCATGAAACCTTCCAGCTGTACCTTTTTCTAGCTTTCTATTTTAATAAACCAAGGAAAGAAAGTCTCAAAGTCATTCTGAATATGTAGATATTATAAGGTCACAATGGAACAGCCTTGCACTATTTACAGGGTGCCACTGTATCACAGAGCACATATAGCTTTGTCCTGAACTTCACTGCCTACACTACCTGCTAATGCTTTCAAAGTGCTCCATAACTAAAAAAAAAAAAAGTCAAAATGAAATTACAAAAATTAACTGAAGTTTACACAAAAGTGCCACGCGTGAGCTACATGTCATGCATACTTCAATTTCAAAATCTTGAAGTTATTTTGCTTCAGACTAGGTGAGACCAGAGGTAATCACGTGTACTGTTAGCTGGTGGCAACACTCAGAACAAAGTTTTGTTCTCAACTGCGTGTGAATATATTGGTGTGTTGATGCAGGTTAATTAATGCAAAAGAAACAGTTACAAATAAAGAACTATGAACAAGTGGCAGACTCCACTAGAAGTACTGAAATGTTGATTAAAGAAAACACTTTTCTGAAGTGAGACCAATGCTCAGCGGTCCATGGTTTACAGGACTTTCCAATTCCTTGGCACAGGAAAGCCCCTTCCAGTACCTCAACTAAAGCACACATGGAAAGCTCAGAGGATCTAATAAGAAGCCACCACTAATTCCCCTATTGTTTAAAGCCAAAAAGCCTCCCACTGTCTTCTTGCCTTTCCTGTACGAGATGCATCAGAGCAGTAACAAACCTCCTGGGGTTGTTTTAACTCGTATCTGACATCTGGCCTTGGGGAGCAGATGCTGGACCCCACCCCTGAGCTGCTCCATCAGATATCCATCCTTCTTCTGAGCGTCCAGCAAGGAAACAGCAGCCACACCGGAGCAGCATCTGCTGTCCACCCCTGGTTGCTCTCAAAGGCATCTCTTGGCTTCTTCAACAGGAAACAAGGGTAACACACAAGGTAATACACATGTTCCCATCTCCTTTTGCTCTCTAGAGCATTTAAGTCACATTGAGACTTGGGCTTAGGCAGCATCAGAGCACAGCTTTCCACTGCAAACACCAAAGCCAAAAGTCTTCTAGCTCTGCAAAACTGCACATAGTCTGGTAGTTTAAGCCATAATGAAAACCAGTTGTCTTCAGAGCATTTTATTAACAGGCCTAACAGCAGTTTTTACAGGCAGAAAAACAACCAAACAAAAAAGCATAAGAAAATAAAAATCTGGAACAGTTTTTGGAGGAAGTCACATTTGAAAAAGAACAAAAAGAAATCAGTGGGTTAACCAACTGCTCAATTCATCCTCTGGAAATCCTGAGTCCCACATCATGCTTCTGTAGCAGCAAGCCTCACTGAGTGCAGGACAGTTGTGCACTGGCCCAGCAGAACTTATTTTAGAACTGGGCTTCTGATTCTATGTCCATAAGTACAGATTAAGGCAAACAGCCAGAGAAACAACAGAATGCTGAGAACACCCACAGCAGACATTTGCCCACTGTGGAAGGCATAGCAGCTTCCAGCCAGGCCCATCCCAGCCTCACTCTTCATGCAACTCAGCCCTGGCTTTTGGCAGCACGAGGACATTGGATGCCCATAAACCAACCCAAGGGCCTGAGACCAATGCCCACAAGATGCTTCCTCCGTTAGACACCCAATGCCAGCCCCCTGAGGTGCTCCTTGCTTGTCAGTGGCCTACAGGCCCCGTACACCCACGCCTGTCCTCGAGGTGAGGGCAACACGCAAAACACTGAGGCAGAGGAACAGCTGAGAGGCTTTTCTGCCTGTTTTGTTTGTGGGACGCTGCTAGAGGTGAAGCCTTGCCTTCAGCTTAAAGCAATAAATATGTTTATGTAAAAGCACGGCCTTTGGCAAGCTGGTGAACCGGCAAGCTGGGAGCTTATGTTTTGTGCTGTATTGGCAGCACCATGCGTGGGTTTCTTTATGTTGCTGGGATTTATTTTTCTGTTTCCAACACTTAGAGATCTTTTGAAATCAGAAGCCTTTGGGTCGTAGAATCCTAAATGCTGGAAAAGATCACTAAGACCACCTAGCCCAACCACCAGCCCACCTCCACCACGTCCACTAGTGCCACAACCACACATTTCTGGAACACCTCCAGGGACGGGGACTCCACCACCACCACGGTCAGCCCCTTCCAGTGCCTCAGCACCCTTTCTGAGTAGGAATTTTTCCTGATACCCGACCTGAACTTCCTCTGGCACGAGCATTACCAGTCAGCCTGCGCTCATCACTGTTCCAACCTGACAGGGGAGCTGGCTGCCGTTAGCCAGGCACCCAGGGAGGGATCTGGGATTTTCAGTCACCTGTACTGGCAGAGCAGAGATGCCTTGTTATGGTGGCAGATGGCAGAGACAACAAAAGCAGGCAAGCACCTAGCGATCTCACTTCCTTTCTGCTGTACCCTGAAAGGGGCGTCTCAATGTAAAATCCCTGGTGTGGTTTAGGAAAGAATGAATAAATAAATGCTTACAGAACTCCCAACCCACGCTCTCGCCTAACTGAGGGAAGCGCATTTTTTTTTTTTCGCCGATGGCTGAAGGTTTTCTCGTTTCGCAGCAGAACCCCAAACAGAGGAACGGGGTTTCGTGTCGGAGCCCCATCCGGGAGGGTGTCCCCGCCCCGGTCCTACCTGTGTTGCCTCCGGGATGGGACCGGGCCGCGCCGCCCTCTTCCTCGCTCGGAACACCACCCCCTCCACGTGAGCGGGGGGCGGTGCGGCGGGGGGCGGCGGGGCGGTGCGGCGCATCTCCTCCCGCAGCCCCCCGAAGAAGCCGCGGGCGCCGTGCCGCCCTCCTTCCGCCCCGCCGCCATCGCTCGGGGCCGCCGGCTCCGCGTCCTCCGCCGCTGCTTGGACGCCGGGCTCCTCACCTGCGCGGCAGAACACGTGCGCGGGTCAACTTCGCTTCGCAGCGAGCGAGCGGCCCTCCCTCCTCCTTTCTTTCCTTCCCGCTGCCTTTCTTTCTGCCCCGCTCACCCACCCAGGTCGTAGAGGGCGCCGAGCACCGCCTCCAAC
>VXAB01005937.1:70839-146294 GCA_013399175.1 Odontophorus gujanensis | reverse complement strand
CCCGTAAACCGTTGACAATGAATCACTTCCCTTCATTTGGGCAAGTGATTTTAGGGACACTGCACTAATTTTGCTCTGGCCATGGACATTTGTCCTGTCCTTTTTCGTTCCTTCTGACAATCCTCTGAGACTCATCATGAGAATGATGTATAAATTTTGCTTCTAATTCCTCTGTACACCTTCATAATTCCTTAAAATTCCACATAACTCGATGCAACATTTTACTGCCTATCTATCCTGCAGATGAAATTCATTCTGTGAGCTGAAATGTGGTACTTGAAGAGCATCCATGCATTTGGAATTCCTGGATCACCTCCTAGACAGGAAGATATGTAATTTCAGCTGAAGCAGATACTACAAGCAAAGAGCTTTAAATTCTCCTGTAATTGCAGCGAGTATATTTATAATCCATGCAACAACTTCCATATAATCAGCTAGATAAGCATCTGAAAAGGAGCAGATGAGATAAACTATCAGCTGCTGTGTTTTTGATTTGACTACACAGAAATGAAAGCAATCTTGCTAGCCATCTGCAGACAGTTCCTGCTCCTCTGAGTCTTTCTGCCGTTAACAGAACTGCCAGGGAGGTGTGATCTGGGCACAGCCTGAGTGTGATTCCTCAGAGGCGAGTTCCTTTCTGTAGCTCATGAAGAAATGTTTCTCACACTTCTATGATACAGTGTAAATGCTCTTGGTCCACATACACAGGACTTCTCATAGAAATGGTCCCCATGGATTTGAGTAGAAGGGATTCCATATTCTTAGTATGAAAAAAGGGGTGGCAGCATGGCCCAGGGATGTGCTGCCTGGAAAAGAAAATTAATTGGTCTAATTCCAGTGTGGCTCCTTGATGGGCTGTCCACACTGTGCCACCCTGTATTTGTTGAGATAGCAAAGCAAGTCCCTGGTTAGCTATGATTGGGTTTGTTAGGTCAGCTGCAGCAGCACAGAAACAAACCTAAGCCTTTACCTGGCCTCTGAAGGGTTAGGGGGGTGTAAAAGAAACTTCACAGCAGTTGGCTATTCCTGGTCTAAGTCAAAAGAAATGACAATTGAAAGGAGAACACTGAAGTGAGCAGTGGAAATACTGGCTGCTTGCAGCCAAGCTTTCACTGGTAGAAAATCAGCTACAACAAGATGTAAGGCAAAGCTGGGGGCTTATGACTTACTATTCTTAGTACTTCTACAGCCATTCAGTGGTCAGGAACAGAAGGTATACCTTGGTTTTAAACCTGAAAAATGTGCTTGTCTCTTTTAAAATTATCTTCCATTCTCTCCACAGAAAAGTGAGCTCTTCCATGTGTTCTGTGACCTCTTTCAGGCCTTATGGAAAAAATGCTGTGGCCAAGAAAAGATTACTTGGTGTACCTGATATAGCATTCAGCAAATTCAGCTTCAGCCCTCCTGTATTGACATGTTGAAGTACAGCCTGTAGGGTGTTTTTTTTTTCATGAGCCTCAGGAGTCTGTCCAAATACAGTAATATTATCCAGATAATACTAGATTCCAAGCTTGTTATTAAGAATTATTAGCATATTTGAAAAGCTCTGAATGTTGATTCTGGGCCATATGGCATATGAATAAAAAAGTCCATTAAGTGTAAGAAATGCTGTGAAACTCACACACTCTGAATGCTTGGTAATATGCATTCTTTAAATCAGGAGCAGAAAACATACTCTGCAGATAATACATGGGTGTCTGTACATGCCTAACTGTCCATCATGATGGCTTTTTTTATCTTTCTTAGGTCCACACAAAAATAAATACTCCAGTTTGATTTTTGTCACCACTGTGCTGAAATTAATTCAGAAAACAAAGCGTCTTCATTAGTATCATCCTAGGCTATTTTTTTAATTATCTTGTGACTCAGCATCTCTCATTCAATTGTAGAAAATATAATTTCCATTGTGATAGCAGCACATTAGATTGAATTTTCATGCTGTGAATAAACCCTTCTGCACATCTGGTATTTCCATGTAATAGTTGATACTATTTCTTTTGTAACATCTGAAACTGGAATTTGTCTTGCAGAAATGTTTGGCTGTACCGAAGCAATGCACCCAATATGAATGCGTATATTTATTGCAGTTCACAGATTTCTACTTGGAAGGAATATTACTGTACACAATAAAGAATTCAGAAACATGTATCAAAAGTCATTTTCACACGGAGGAAACAACAACAACGTTGTTCTTCAAGTACCTGCACTGGATGTGTCAAATGTGGAACTTCTATAGCATCACAGAGAAACGCTTTCACTGAGTACTGAAATGCAGAAGCCAGTGTCTAATATAATTTTAGTAGCCTGGCTACATTATCCTGATAGAAGAAAAGGTAACCAGACACAAATGTATTTATAATAAATAACTGCTTCTATCCACAGTCAGTATGGTAACATCTGGCACTGTAACTTTTTGTTGTAACAGTAACAGTAAATAAATTGTAACAGTATTTATGTAAATACTGCTTATGTAGAATTTAATGGTATATTTGAATATAACATCTTTCTTCAGTATTTGTTTAGATTTGCATTTCTCATACATACAAACACACATACAATTCCCTGAGATCACAACTCTGAGATACGCCCTACATATGCTGAGCTTTTAGCCATAGTTCCAGTGGCTGCAGCTTGAACATTGTTCACCACTTCTCACTCCTGAGTCTGCAATTGTCAGTTCAGTTAGAGCAATGGTTACAATCTGCTGTAGTGTCAAGCCTAATTCAAGCAGTAAATACTATTTATAATCAATAGGAAATGCTTTCTTCTGTAAGCTCAATTTGACCTTTTTCCGCTGTGCTTCAAGTCTTAGTTAGACATGATTTCTGACTCCCTCAAAGCACCAGCGCACCGTGCCGCTGTTTCATTTGGTTTCTGGTATGCTGGCAGTGTTTATAAAATTCAGCTAGAACTTGTATTGCAGAACGAACTCTTTCATTGCAGTGGCATGGATTCATTTTCTTTTTTATCATGAGGAAAAGCATGCCGAATGTAGGCTAGCTCTCTGCTCAGATACACTACACTGCGTAAATGGTTTTCTTTCTCCGGCAAGGCCAGGGACACTAAGTATATGATTTCCAACAATTTGCATTTGAAGAACCAAAGGAACTGAGGAGCACCTGGACTTTGTAGGAATGATGCAGATGAATTTGATGGCAGCACAAAACCTGAACCCATTTCTGCAGTAACTGAATAGAAAGGATGCAATACTATAATGATTATTCCAGGTGTCCATGGAACTATCAGACAGAAATGTGGTCCTTGTTACAACAGACGAAAGTACAAACCAATCAAAACACCAAAAAACCCCTAAGATTTAGAGGGTCCCTACATTTCTCTTTACCCAAGAAATATCCTCCTCTGTCAAACACCAGTGTTGCAAGCCCAAAGCTCTCTTGAGAAATGGGACACACAGTTCATGTTTCATATGTGAAGCAACCAGCCCAAGAAACAGATCTTCATCTAACTGTGAATGGCAGGAAAATAACAGAAATGTTTACTTTAGCCATGTATAACGAGAGTGACAGAGCAGCCTCCCTATGCTGCTTCTGTTTTGTTCTAGTTTCAACACTGAGAACAATGACAGTATTTCAAAGGCAGCTTTAATGAAGTAGTTAACAACTGAAAACTTAGGCAATGGCATGGGGGGAGATGTGAATGAAGCCTACCTTATAAAGGAATAGGAAATTACTAAAGGCGAGGAAATGCAAAAGGAAGGGAAAAAAAGTAGGGCAGAGACATAAAAGGCAGAAAACAAAGAAACAAAGCATTGACAAAGAAGTTATCCTAATAGCGAGCATTTCCTTCCTAGATGTTACTAAGGTGACAAAAAATACTCAGTAAATAACAAAGTTAAGGAATACAGGGCCATTCCTACAACTGAAAGATTTTAAATCTGTTACACAACTGAACTCAAACCTGAAGCAATCCAGCTTCAACATTTTTTTCACAAATGCTTCTGAGGCAATTTCAAATCCTCTGGTCAATACTGGACAGTCTGGAGTGCAAACTAAATCTAGATGCAACTGTTTCAATGGAATTTTGTTTCATTATTTTCATTTGGGTTCGAAAATGAGTTACAAAATCTGGGAAGGTTCTGTGATGATGAACTACCTTCCACAGGTCACATCCAGCTGTAACACAGACACAGGGAGAATGAATGGGGCAAGCCTGCAGCTGGAGCCCCACACAACACCTGAGCACTCCAAGGGCAACCAGGCAGCCACTGCTGCTTCCTCTAGGGCTGCCCTGTCCTTCCCTAGGTGAAGCAGCCTTAGTGTTGTGCTACTTCGGACTGATTTGTTATTCTGCTTTTTTTTTTTTTTTNTCTGGGGGTAGTGCGCTTTTGTGTGTTGTTGCTTGGGTTTTTTTTTTTTTTTTTTTTTTTTTTTTTTTTTTTGGTGGCTTTTTGTTTTGTGGTGCACTGTGTGTTTGTGGGAAACAATAGTTTTTTAACACTATGGAAGCCAACAGGCCGGCAGCGCTGATGGGGTGGGGTGAAGGAGGGCACGGGGACTGACGAGGACACACAAAACCTCAATAATTTGAAATTCACTTCAGCCTAAGCAAAAAACGCCAAAATGTTTCAGCAGTATTCCCCCAATACTTTAATAGCCGTGGGGGGGGAGGAGATAGGGGAGAAGCCCCCACCGTAATATCCTGTAACTCAGGAAGGTGCGTTAAACCCACAGCTTTCCACGTTGTGGGCATCTTAATCCTAAATCATCCAATAAAGGCGAACATCCTCTAGGCTTTTACCAACCCAGCTTACACCAACTCCTTTGTTTATCCTGCAACAGAGCGGAGGTTTTCTCCCCGCTCCGCCGGGAGCCCCGCAGCAACGGGCTCCTCCTGAACCCGCACCTCCACGGCGGGGGCTCCCGCTGCCCGATCTCGGCACGGCCAGAGGACGCGCGGGGGAGCACCGCATCCGCCCGCAGCCCGGGGGCAGCCGCCCGCCCGGACCCAGCGCGGAGCCCCGAGCCGTGAGTACGCGCCAGCGGGGAGATCGCGCTGCGGGGAGAGGGCCGGGCCCCGTTTTTCGGCTGAGCTGGGCGCGCCGCTAGCGCGGCCGGGAATCCCGAGGAGCCCCGCGGACTGGGAGGGAACGGGACCGCGAGAAGAACCGCGGCGCCCAGCGCGGGACGGCGCCAACGGGCACCGACCGACCCCGGCGACCCCGCCCCGGCAGCGCCCTCCGCGTCCCTAGGGAGACGCCCCGTCCGCCCGCCGCGCGGCACCACGGGAGTTGTAGTCCGGCCCTCTCCCCGCCGCCCCCTGCCCAGGGGGGAAAGTGGCGCCGCGGCCGCTCTCGCGAGGCTTGGCGGCGGGCGCGCTCTGCTCTCGAGCGGCCTCCTCGCGAGGGCGGCCGCCGGCGGCGGGGAGAGGAGGGGGACGTTTGGTGCGGGCGCCATTCCCCCGCGTGACGTCATAGTGCATTGTTGTGNAGGGAGTGAGGGTGTGTGCGAGGGAGGAAGTGTGTAACGGAGCGCGTGCGTGTGTGTGCGAGGAGCGCACGAAGGTGTGAGTGCACGGAGCTGCATGGGAGTGGGGGAAAGTGCGAGCGTGTACAGGAGGGAGCGTTCACGCGCTGGAGTGTGTGCGAGGGAGGGTCTGAACGTGAGCGATCGGCCTTTGGGGGGGGGGGGCGTGTGCGAGGGCTCCGGGCACACAGTGCCCGTGCGGAGGCTGAGGGTGCGCGGCTGCTGCCGGCTGTGTGCCTGAGCCCGCACGGCCCCTGCTCTCCTCCTGTCCCCGGCTGGAGAGGAGACATAGCTGCGTCCCTTCGGCAATGTACGCGTGAGGAAATGCCTATTCTTTTCTTCTTTTATGTGTATGTGTAAATATCCAGGGGTTGTTTCTGTCTCTCTGAGTTTGTGCGTCAGATATCCCGAGAAAATCCCTCCGTTTAATGACAGAGAAAAGTGAAATTTCTGGGAATTGCCGCTTCATCCCGTTAGTGTGAACAGGAGGACAGGGGTGAGGGGCACGGACATCAGAGAGAACTCTCATCCTGATTTCACTCCACCCTCTCTACTTTCTCAACTGAGCAGAGAAATATCCAGGGCAATCAAACCCACGGGCGCTCTAGAGACCTGCTCTATTCCCACTTCATTAGGAAACTGTCTCCTCCGCTACTGTATCTGTTTTCACGATTCTGTATTACTGTTTGCTGAGTGTAATGGAATACACTGTTGATGTTGTCTTTCAGTTTCCGAGTGCGTATGGGTTCTCTCCATTCTAGGAATTTTACAAGAGCCTGCACGATACGGCGTGTGTGCTTGTATGTGTTTCGATGTGTGTCTTCTGCAAACTTGCATCTGGCTGAGCTTCACTTCAGTGCCTAGAAAGATGATGAAGCAGGGAAGATACATTACTGCTTATTGCTTTTTTTGCTTATTTTACATCCCTGTCAACTTTTTATTTTATCCATCTCCGATACAGACTTAACTGCTTAAATAACACGTCTGTGTTAACGGTGTGTCTATTTTTGGTAATGGATATTGATGTCATATTTCTATTAGTTACCCTTCACAAGAGATTCCTTGTAAAAATGTTTTCCACCTCCTATCAATTCCTGCGTAGGAAGTTCAGCCTTTCTCTCCGACATATATAATTATGAGGTATTAGACAGGCATTACCTATAGATGTCTCTGTAAGCTGTACCTATGTGTTCTCACGTGCTTGGTCAGTGCTAAGCTCTGGTGTGGTTCATTTTTGCCTTCTACAAGATTCTGTAGTACCTCAGCTTTAATGAAGATGTTCTGATACACTGTCACTTTTGTCTGGCTTCTCAGAATTGTAACAAAAGTTTAACTGCAGTGAAACATTTTGCCAAAGTAGTGGCGGCACCGAGTGTTGCTGTAGCGCTTGTTTTTTCAGGCTTTAAACAGGCTGCTTGCATTTGAAAGTCTATAAATTCCATCAAATGCTTTTCTAACTTTCCTCTTTCAAGTGGTGGCTGCAGTCGCTACTGTAAGCTGTCTTTTGTTTGACAAATGCACATAAAGGAATTTTAATGTGTATTTATTAAAATTGCTATTCCCATGTGGTCCAGTATGTGGAAAAGTTTAAGAGCCTCTGGAGAACAAAGGCTGAGCCAGCCCTGAGGAGGAGGGCTAAGACTCTCTCCTACTTTCATGCTGTCCTATCTGCTAACAGCCCCCCCAGAAGGGGGTGTTTCACGATTTGCTGAAAAACAGTAAAAATGATACTTTGCTGAGTATGAGCGGTGGAGGTGCGGGAGACCCTCTGTGTGGTTTTGTCTGGACTCCTGGGGTTTGCTGAGTTACAGAAAACTTGTCTCCAGTCTGTTATGTGAGCAATGCGTGGCGCTGCTCAGACTGGCCACAGTCCTGCGCGGAGCTTTGGCCGTGCAGTGACGTGCCTCTGCAAATCACAGTGAATGATTGAAGCTAAAATTGCTGCTCCTTATAGTGTTTTATGTTAGGACCCTGATGGTTCATTATGGCTTCGTTTTCTTGGGATGCATCAATAATGTATTACTGCAAGGTTTGATTAAATCAATTTCTTTCCAACAGCAAGTAAACAGTGAAGTGATTGATACCTACTCACGAAAAACGACTCATGAGTTACCTAGATCAATATGATGTAAAATTGTATAGTACTGAATTATTTTTAGAAACAAGAGATTGAGTTAATACAGAGAAAATGTATGGAAATGTATGTGTTATATTTTTTACAGAAACCCTTAACATTACTCCAGTATTGAGCTTTCAAAACCAAGTGCTCAAATATATAAAAGGAGAAGGGTAACACTACTGGCATTGCTTTTTCATTCTGTTGTGCATGTCCATCTATTACAGTCTGGACTTGAAATGATGTACTTGCACAGTAGATTTCCTGGTACTTCAAGCTCACTTGCAAGAGCTGCTGATTTTGTTCACTTTATTTTCTTTCTTTGTTTGATGTGAGGGGCTGCACTTCATTTTCTGTAAACCTTCCAAAACCTATGCTAAAATATATTTTTCTCCTGTGTTTCAGTCACACACATGTAGCTATTGTTAGCAGCGTCCAGTAGCTTCCCAAACACAAATGTTTCTGTGACATCCCTAAAAAGTTAAGTGTTTTGACTTCTGCTTTACCCATACAGTGTTGAGGCATGGGAAGATTAAGTACCTTACTCAAAGCTGTACAGGAAATCTGTGGGAGAGGCAGTTATCATACCAGCAGTGTCTCTGTAGTAGTCCTGCTTCTTAGTCATAAAATCGTCTTCCTTCTGTGGCTACACTTTTGCCTCATTCACTCTCTATTACTATTTCTCTCACAGTAATTATGAAAGAAATGGATATGGTCATGTCTCTATTCAATCTATATTGAAACTCATAATTCACCATGTAATAGTTGTCATGGATAAAAAGGAGTACAAAAACTGGACTCAAGCCTGAAATCATTACACAGCTCTCCATTTCCCACATTCACAATGAAAGAAAGAGAAGTGCTTCAGAAAAATATATTACATGACAGTCTTAAAATACATTGTAATGTGTAAGCCTAAGTGGTGAGGCTCCACACTGACAGGCAGTGTTGCATTTCTATTTCTTCTATTTGACTACAGGGTCTTTGAAAACTCAAGTTCCTGCAATGCAGGGTTTTTTCAAGATGTTTGATTTATAAAACCAAAGCAGGAAAGGACTCCCATTATACTCAGCTCTTGCTGTAAATACCGTGTTTGTGATATAGGCAGTAAAACGGGCTGTTGGAATGCACTGTATTGGAACTTGCATTCTGTGCAAGAAACCTCCTGCAGAGAGCAGGATCTTTCTGTGTGACACTTTGTTGTTTTTTTTTTTGTTGTTTTTTTTTCCTCATGCAAGTCTGCTTATCTTAGGGCAAGCGTAACCCAGCTTACAAGCATTCCTGAGAAATGAACGCATGTGCAGGATCAGTGGAATAGTGGCATACCACTAAGAGTTCGTGTTACAGAACTGATTTTGTACAACGTGCATTTTTGTGGACAAAACTGCAACCCATCTTTGCAACCTGCCAAAGGGCAAACCTTTGCTGTAGACCCCATATGTCAGCTCTCAGCTACTTGTAGAAAACACAGCAATGTTTGTGCACAACCTGGGCATTATCTCCACTCCATTTGTTTATTTATTTCGGTAGTTAGTTCTGTTGCTTTTTGTGTCAGATAAACTAAGATGACACACTGAAAAGATCAAGAACAAAAGAAAACTTTTGAAGGGAGGAGGACTTTGTTCCTTTGTCTTTCTGTTGATCTCTATGTGATACATGGAACTTGCAAAAACTGAACAGCACCAAACACTCAACTAGTTCAGGCAATTTATAATTATTCCATTTAGTTGGGAAAAGCTTGTATCCGTCTATTTTTAGCTGTTCTTAAGCTCGCAAAAATTCTCAAACCATTCTGAATGTCCTCAAATACTGAATTCTGTCTCTCAACAATTAAATGTCTTAAGATACAGTGTAAGAATATCTAAATGAAAATTGCTGAGAACAAAATATGTCCAAGAATACTGTGCAGCAATAAACTGCCTTGTATCATTGATTTTGATTGCTGGACATGGCTTGATTTTTGTCATCTAGAAAAGCAGAAGCCTGAACAAAATGAGTTGAGGCTGCCCACCTGGTGAATGCAGAGCTCAACAAATGTATGAAGTGTAGGATGTCTGCAATGGATGATAGTAATGTTTTATGATGACACTTAAAAAGGATTTGTTTTATGCATAGCTTGTCCTTGTTATTGTTTTCTTATCTTTCCTGTAAGTGGTGTTTTGAAACACACTACAGTTAAATTACAACCACTAGTTAACAGTAAGGCAGAAGAAAATCTGGAGAATGAGAGCTGTAGCATTTATTGGGGTTACTCATGTCTTACTTGCTCCGTTTCCTCACTGGTGTTTTTGTTCGTTCTTCTCCAAATTTTGTCCTGAAAAAAAGGTTTTCTGATGTTACTTGAGCTTGTATGTACTTTATTGGTACTGTAGAGCTCTCTCCTGATTCAGCTGATGATGAGTGAATGTTGGGTGAATAATATTCATGCCTTAATTCTTGAGTTTCTTGGACCAGTCTCCTGACAGGATCCAGCTTTTAATTAACAGTTGTTCTGTTGCTTGTGTAAACTTTAAGAAAATTATGCTAATTAATTAAGAAATGGATTCTGGGAAAAACAAAACAAAAATAAATGAAAACCCACAAAAGCATGAGAAAACAACAAAAGCCCACTGGAATTGTTAGCTTGTACGTTACTGCTTAATGTGACTGGATGTCTGAAAGCTGATTGTTGCTTCATCTGCTCTGCTAAGATAGTGGAGTTGAAACAGATCGTATAATGGTATGGAACTATTTCAGCATTATGTCTTCATATTTGAAGACCACAAATGAAACAAAAAAAATGGCCTATGTAGCTAGACCATTGATGATAATCCCTTTGACTTTTATTTTAAGTCTTCATTTTTGTTACTATAAATGCATTTTTAAAGCATTGAGAAAGGAGCTTCGTATCACTAAAAATAGGAGATTTGACATGACTTTGTTTTAAAGTATTAAGGATTTCTTTGTTGTTGGCTTAACACAGAGTTACTATTATTTTCGTATTTGTTCTGATTTAATTCTTTTTCAGACATAAGGAAACATTGTAGCTTGGGAAGTTTTGATGGCCTTTCCCTTTGATCCTCAATCAATGCTTTTTTGAAGAGCTCTGTTTTATTTTGGTTTGCTCTAGGGTTTCATCCATTTGGTTTTATTTTAAGGAATTTTTGCACTTGTTAGACAAGGTTGAATCTGCATCTGTTTCTTTACCTTCTGTGGCTGTGTTTTTTTGTAAATGTAGGATAGTGCAAAAGTTTCAATATTTTTTATTTTAAAAAGTGATCTAAAAAATCCTCCAAATATAATATTTTAGCTCTTCTTTTGCATTCTTCTAGGACAAATTGGGAGGAACAGAGATTCCAGCCCTTGGTAGCACAGATCTTTAGGAAAGCAGGGACCCAGTCCAAGAATGGGACCTCTTTCTGAGTGAAGTCACAATACTTGTACCAACCAGGTTAAAATAGGAGAAAACCCTTAAAGGAACCTAAATATGACCATTCCTCAACAATGGGACAGTGCTCAAAAGTGTGGTTTAATGCTCACTGATACAGTGAATGTTCCAGTTTTTTCTGTAGAAGAACCACCAATATTTTGCTGTGATACTGCGTGCTCTTGTTGAAATAATAGGTCTTTTTTTTTTTCCCCCATTATTCTGTCAGTTTCTAAATTCCTAACAGGCAAGATTTGTTCAGTTTCACCTAAAACTGGAATCATAGAATCATTTGAGGTGGAAGGGATCCTTAGAGATCATCCACTCTAGCTCCCCTCTAATGAACTGGGACATCTGCAGGAGAGCAGGTTGCTCAGAGGCAGACCTTGAATGTCTCCAAGGTCGGGGCATCCACCACCTCTCTGGGCAACGTGTTCCAGGGCCTCACCACCCTTACTGTAAAACACTTAATTACATCCAATCTAAATGTGCAGCTAAAGTAAGCTCTGAAGGGATGACCTCTGTCTCTGAATATCATGGCTGAAGCAAACCAGTCCCCAGTTAGGTCCAGTTTATGGCTGTAATGCTTTACCACAGATATTGTGAATATCAGAATAGAATTAGTAAGTCAGCTGGCAGTGAATGCCTTCTTTTTTGGTCTTCTTCAGTATCCACTGATTGAGGTTGAGGACTGTGGTTGCTGTGGGAGGGATCTATGGCAGGAGCACTGACTTTGGTCTGAGCAAGTTCTGGTGCTTCTTGCACTGGAACATGAAACTGGAGGAATCTGAGGTTATCTGTCTTTATTCTTTGAATGTTAAGAGTTTCAGCTCTCTTCAATGGCTTGAGCTCAGCAGTACAAAGACTTTATAGACCATGACGAGTAGTTTCCCTCAGTATTGGTGGAATTTTTAGATAAGGTTTTTAACATTTTGGGTCCAGCTCTTTATTTCTAGGTTCTGGGTCTAATGTGGCATCCTGTACCTCAGTTTAGTGTAGCACTGAGTTTGTCTGACAACTTTTGCCATTATCAGCAATGACTGGTTCAGTTGGTGCACTGAAGCACCAGGGATATTCACAAACTCACTAAGAGAACTGTGCTAAAGTTCTCCTTGGAAAACATTCTGGGACATTTTCTAGGTGGCTTTTCATGACTTTGGGGTATGAAAAGTTATTTATAAGTTGGAAATTATATATTGTGTTTTAAAACTGGATCTCCTAAGTGCATGGGTTGGTTTAGTTGCGTCTGTGATAAGGAATGTCTCTTTGTTGCATGTAGAGTCGACTTTAGAGATGATAGAATGTGGTAAGTTGGAAATGATAGAATGTGGTGAGTTGGAAGGGGCCTTTAAAGATTTTCTAGTCCAACTGTTCTGCCATGGGCAAGGACTTCTTTTTCCAGGTCAGGTTGCTCAAAGGCCTGTCCAACCTGAGCTTATTTTGTGGATGACAGTCACATTCTACAGAGGATCATCTAACTTAGACCTTCAGAGAACGTTGCTGTCTCTACAACTTAGAATATGTTCCTTGATAGGCGAGTGTCTTGGTTTAGGAGGTGATTTGGAGAACTTTGTGTAGAAGATACTTTCTCTCTTTCTTACTGTGGTCTTGACTATGCATAGATGGAGCTGTGAATTTGGTAAAGTAGTCATCCAGATCAGGATTTATATTGCTTTATCCTGTTAGTGCCTTGTATAACTTGATGTTTAGAGAGGGAAAAGAGCCTTAATCAAAGCATACACCAACAATTTGAAAGTCAAAGTTTTACTCCATTGGAATTTACTTTTAGCAGCCTGGAGTGTGTAGTTCACTATAGTCAATGAGTTTCTTTTTGAAATGCCTACAGAATCTATTAAATCATAGTCAATCTTTTTGTCCCATATAACTTCCTGCATTTATGATGCAAAACTTCTTTATATATGATGGGACTTTACCACAATCCAAAATATATCTGTGTCCTTCAGTAACTGATAACTTTCTGTTATTTTTCTTGTGGTCTCATCAATTTTAACTGATCAAATTCTGCACTCAGATATTTCAATTCTTGAATCGTTGTTTTTTGTTTTTTTTTTTTAGATAAAAGTTAGTTCATTTTATGTCTCAAAGTTCCCAGTTATCCACTGGCTGCTGGGATGTCTGTTGGCATTGCTGTATCAGAGAAGCATGTGATGTTGCATGTCGCCACATATCTGCCAGTACCTTCTAGCGAGGTAAATGAGGGGGGAAAGTCACTTTGGGCGTGGTCCGTTTTTGTTCTGGACTGGGATTCTAGCAGCTGTCTCAAAGTGAAGATATTCTCTGATCGCATTGGCTTCTTTCATTTCATTTGGCCTTTCCCTAGACCGGTAGGACTAAACAGAATCACTTTGGAATTTGATATTTAGAGCAGAAAAAACATCTTAATTAGACTACTAGTGTGATAATTGTAGAACTGAGTAATCATAGAAGATGATGTTGTAAAGGCCTCAGTGGCACATCGTTTAGACTCAAAAGTAAGTCACTTGCCTAAAATTTATTTGAATTTTCTGGAATCTGTAACATCAATTGGTAACTCTCGTCTTTTAGGTTAGAGCTTTTCTGAAGTTTGCCAGCACCTGGTCCTCGTGTGGAATTTTATGTCCTACTTTAAAATGAGAGAACTGGGAGGAAAAGGAAGTTCTGACAAATTGTTAGATGGACATGTTTTAGAGCTCAAATGTATGTATCTTTTTCTCTGACAATGATTAGTCAGAAAGAGCCAGTTTTATTTCTATAGATTGAGAACTCTGTATTCATTTAATGGTGCTTAGTCACTTCTGTCTTTTTTGACAGTTTTTAGTACTTAAAGCCTATGGATGTTTTCAGCAGCGTGATGTAACAATGCTGCACCAGGCTCATCCTTACTGCAGTACTGCTTAATGCATTTTATTCTGTTTCATTCGTAATGTAGGTTTTTGCAAGCACTCACCTTTTATTTAAAAAGGTAGATAGAATAGTTTAGTGGGACTTACTCTATAGCTGTGGAATGAGCTCAATGAATCACTGTTTCAAGTAAGTTAGTACTGGGGATACGTTAGTGCTTTCTTGTTGCTAGTTTCAAGGTGACCAGTAGCTCTGCCACTCTGTAACTTACTGAAGGTATGGGAGACTGTACAGCATTTGTATGGATTGTTCTTGTATTGAGCTTTCAGTTTGAAACTTTTTTTTGTCAAGATTTCTCTTAATCTGTGTAGCCAGTTCTGCTACATTGGCAGTCCCTGTCCAATAGGTTGTTTGTCTTCCTTTTGACCTGTTCCAAGGATGCTGTGCTGTCAAGTTGTACTGCATTATTGAATATCTGTTGTCTGTTAGGCACACATCAGAGGGATGGCTGGACACTTCAGCAAGTGGTTGGATCCATCGGGCCAGGTCATAGGAACGAAAGGTGAAACTCCAGTATGCAGTATGATCTGCTGCTTATAAGACTCTTAATCTTTTAAAATAATGGTTTACTTCATGGTGCCTGGTGTATGCGTTGTAGTGGTTTTACCCTGATGAGCAGGTGGACTCTGACATAACCGCTCTCTCATTCCCCCGGCTCAAAAGAAGAGGGGGAGAAAATAAAATGAAAAAGGGCTCAAGGGTTGAGGTAAGGACAGGGAGAGGTAGCTCACGGATTACTGTCCCAAGCAAAATGAACTCAGTATAAGGAGGCTAATACATAAGTTGCTCTGAAAGTAATGCCTGCTACTTATTTTGGCGGAAACTGCAGCAGATACAAAGAGCACAGTAACACTTCCTAGCTACAAAACACTATTTTTCAACAGTCATCACCACTGGCTGTGCATTTTTGTCAGCAATGATCAAGAGGCTACATACCATGCTTGAAAAAATCTGCATGTTGCTGTTGCCCCTGCTGAAATGCACCACCCACTGCTTCACTGTTCTCACATCCACTGTTTGGTCTCCACAAAGGTTCAGCAATTTTTTCTACCAAGAGGAATTCAATAACACACCTTTGCTTCATATATACTGCCATGTCAGACACAGTTTTATCAGACTGCTCCTCTGCTGCCATCTGTCACACAGCAGAGAAATGTAATGGAATATTTTTGGGAAGGTTCTACTTCTGCTGTCATTACCATCAACATCTGCCTCTGATGTTGCGGACCAACATAATAAAATAGGAGGTATTACTTTTGGAGCAGTCTTCAGAGTTCATTGTCTATTGCTAACATATGAGAGAAGTGAGAAATTAATCCTAAAATCCTAGAATGGTTTGAGTTGGAAAGGATCTTGAAGATCATCTAGTTCCAAACCCCCAGCTGTAGGCAGGGACACCTGTCACCAGTTCACATTTTCCAAAGCCTCATCAAGCCTGGCCTTGGACGCTTCCAGGGATGGAGCATCCACAGCTTCTGTGGGAAACTTGTTGCAGTGTATCACTACCCTCAGTGAACAATTTCTTCCTGATGTCTAATCTAAGTCTACTCTTCTAGTTTAAAACCATTCTCCCTTGTCTTATTACTACATGCCCTTTTCAAAATTCTCTCCCCATCTTCGC
Source organism: Odontophorus gujanensis (assembly GCA_013399175.1). NCBI lineage: Eukaryota > Metazoa > Chordata > Aves > Galliformes > Odontophoridae > Odontophorus > Odontophorus gujanensis. Next base: position 130,767 of record VXAB01005937.1, on the reverse strand, counting down.
TATAAGGTCCCCTTTAAATACTGGAAGGCCACTATAAAGCCCAGAATGCAATTGGCCTGGTCTGTAAGCACAGGTTGCTGGCTCCTGTTGAGGTTTATCATCTACTGGAACCCCCACGTGCTTCTCCTCTGGGCTGCTTGCAATCCATTCTCTTCTCCGCTTGTATTTGTGTTCGGGATTGAACTTGGTGAAGGTTTCATGGGCCCAGCCCTGAAGCCTGTGAGTGTTCCTCTGGATGGCATCCTAGCCTTACACTGTGTTGGCTGCATCACACATCTTGGTGTTGGCAAATTAGCTGGAAGTGCATTCAATCCCTCTGTCCATACTGCTGACAAAGACATTAAATGGCACCAGTCCCAGTGCTCACCCCTGAGGATCACTTGTCATTACTGGTATCTACCTGGACATCAAGTCATTGACTGCAGCTCTGTGAGTGTGACCTAGAAGAAAGCTAAAACCACCTTCCTGCCACCCGCTACCTTCTACCTTCTCACCCTGGGCAGCGATGGAGAATGGGAGCTTTGATCAGTCCATAACGCTTTGTCTCTGCCATTCCTTGGTTGTCACTGTTTCTCTGCCCCAATAGGGGGTCATTCCCAAACTGATCCTGTGTGTGCTTCTCGCAGACTGCAGCTCTTCAAGCACTGCTTCAGCACCATGTGGCCCGGCCTTCAGAAGTGGGCTCCTCCAGCTCTGGTCTCAGCAGGTGGCAGCTCGTGCAGCCCTCCTGCCCCTCCATGGGCTCTTCTCCTGAGTCTGCAGCTCCAGCCCAGGGCTGCTTCTGTGGAAGCTCTCCGTGGGCTGTGGCTTCCTTCAGGCCGGATCCACTGCAGTACCACGGGCTCCTCCACAGGCTGTATGTGGAGATCTGCCCCGTGTGGTGCCTGTGGGCTGCAGGGGGACAGCCTGCTCCACCACAGGCCTCTGCACAGGCTGCCGGGAACTTCTGCTCGGCACTTGGAGCACCTCCTGCCCTCCTTCTTCACTGACCTCAGGCTCTGCGTGGCTGTTTCTCTCACATTTTCTCACTCCTCTCTCCCATCTGCCACTGTGTGGCAGCTTCTCTTTCTTAAATCTGCTCTCCCAGAGGCATGAACAGTGTCACTCATGGGCTCAGTGGTGCGTCCCTTTTGATGAGACTGAATCTACCATTGGGCATTTGCAGGACTCCGCTCACAAAAGCCACTCCTGTGTTCTGCTGCTAAAAACTCATTGCACAAACTCAGTACATGTGAGCAGCTGGAGACTTTGAATATAGATCACAGTCCAACAGTACCCTCTTGAGTAATAGCTGCAGTACTTTTTGCCAGGTACCCCAGTAAGTAATATTTCATGGGAGGTCAGAATAAAGATTCCTGTTTTTATGTTGTCCTGGTCCCTCAGATTCCCAGTTTAGCTACCCAAACAGTATATGCTGTGTCAAGTATTGGTTTACAGTTCTGTGAGACTGACTGGGAGAATCAAAGACAGAAATCTGAATGCCTGGGACATTCAGTCTGCCCACAATGAGCCCCAGAATCCTCTGGGGAAACAGTTGGCAATAGCAAGAAATGAACACTACTCTCAGCTCTGCAGAGCTCTTGGTCCAGTTGTTTGTTTTTCATCTTGCAAACTGAATTCTTCATGTTAAAAAATTATTTCCACCTGTCAGTGCTCAGAGATCAGCCATCTCACTGCCAATTTCCCTTGTTGCTTTTGGAGGGAGAGTTACCCATCTGAGTGAAACTTGTCAGCAATAACCAGCCCTATGTCTTTGGTGCAGAGAAATGTTCATCTTCCTTAGTTAAAGTCTGCTGGTGGATGCTGTGATTTTCAGAGCGTATGATCAGCCCTCGAAGAATAGATATCGAGAGAAAATGGAACTACTGGTTTAAGCTAGTTAGAGCACTGCAGTTCTCCTATGATGAAGGATCTTTTGTGCTCCTTGTGACAGTGTTCCATGGACTCAGTGAGCCTCACTAAGTGGTTGTGATGTTCAAACATGTTCTTTTTTAGAGTACTAAAAGCACTTAAGAACTAGAGTGCTGTGACTTCACAAGGTAAATTTGGAGATTTTTATCAGTCTGACTGTGCAAGTTACTGCATGCTGTATACATCCATTACTCATCCATTGCTGATGGTTGCTGCATTTACTAAGTACCTTTCAGTGTGCGATGATCAGTCCTTCGCAGTAAGTGTTTGATGTTCATTGTGGGTTATTAATTTAGCCTCCAGGTCACAGCAGCAGCGACACATGAGGAGACTGCTGAACTCATACAGGACTGCCTGGGGACTTGTCCAATGAAAGAGAACATAAATGTGCAAGAAGTAAATGAGTACATGCTGGTTTGGCTGAAGGTTGCCGGATGTAGCATGTGGGATAGGCGATGAGAGGAGTGGGCGTAGTCAAAGGCAGTAAGGTTAAAGTCAGTGTTCGAGCAGTCATTTGAGCTACTGTGATTTGTGGACTCTTCAGCTGTCTGTGAACCATGGGGTTGAAATCTACAACAGCAGGAGGTGAAGAAACTAGAAAAAAAAAAACAACACAGTTTGAACTAATAGAATCAAAGCATTTGATCAGGGTTATTTTGTACAGATTTGGAAGGTGAACCAGAAGAGCATTGTCACATTGTCTTCTAATCTGTTTAAAATACAAAACAAAAAACCCAAGATATCTTAATCTTCCAAAGTAGTTTGCCTTCAGCAGGATTTTTTTTGCAAGAATTTTTTGGAGATTACTTTCTAATGAAGGAGGTGATATGTTACAGTAGAGAATACTTCTCTTTCCATTCATCTGTGGGATTATCTGCCATGCTTGGAGATGATATGTCATACAATCCAAATCATACTCAGTTTGCTGTGATTTCTGAAATCTTTTCACACTTCTGTTGATTATACATATAAAATATCTAGCTGTGTGTATATATGCATCTCTATATATCTAATATCTAGATACATGTCTTTCCTGTAACGATAATGCTAAACTTGGTTTCTACTGTATTATACTCAGTGTATTAGCATCTGAGCTGCAAGATAATGTTTCAAGCTGTTCAAAGTAATGTTAAAGTAAAATAATGTTCCTATTTTCATTCTGAGCCAGAATTGCAAGAGAAGCTGTCTGGATCGTGGAGGCAGTTGGGAAATTCTCCTGAAAGAGCTGCAAAGAGATTGAGGTGTCTTTTCCTATTTAATATAATCACTGCACCTGTTTGCTGTGATCAACATTCTTAGAGCTGTTACGGCAAGACGTTTCATGTGTTAGTTAAAGTGTTTTTAAATGTTGGAATTAATGTTAGAGAACAATTTCAGAGTGGCAGAAGAGGGATCTGGGGAAAGCATTCTGAGGATTAACGTTCTGAACGAAATGATTTTTATTTAAAAGCTCCAAACATGCATAATAGTAGTTATAATGCTTGTTACTTTAGTACTTGCATACATTTTCTGGGATAAGTAGAAAGAAAATGAAACTGGGTTGATGTTTGCGGGCATGTCATGTGGTAAAAAGAGAGTGTGCCTGAGTAATACTGATGTAATCAGATGGTCACACTGCATTGGGGAAACAGTGAAGAAGAGAAGGGAATATTCGTTTACCAGTGAGGGGTAGTAAATACAAAGGAGAATAAAAAAAATCTATGAAAGTGAAGTAAATAAAGTACTTCTAAATTATATGATACAACTGCATTCCATTTATATATTTGTTTTGCAACCATTTCACTTCAATGAGGTAACCCACTGAAGTCCCCAAACCATCAACTTTCAAGTTTGGATTCTTCTCAAACTCTGGTAGTTTAGGGATGAAAATGAAAGAATAAAATGACGTATTCCCTTGTGTGTAAAAGACATAACCTATGTCTTGGAAATAAAATACTTTGTTTTTGTTGCATTCCGTCTAGAACAGTTTGCAACATAGGCTATCAAGGCCAAAATATTATTGTTGGAATTATAAGTAATCTCTATGAAATAATTGAAAACACCTGTCTGTAATATTCTCTCATCTGTTTGGTAATAAGAATTTTCTGAATTAGTCTCAAATGGTCTTGTCCAGGTTATTTCTAGAGCAGCAAAAGGTGTTCATACCTTAGAATCTTCTATGTCCAGAAATCTGTCTGACACAATGCTTGAAGAAGAGATGTTTTGCTTGTGATTCTGAACAATGCAATTTATTTTTGTTTTAACCTTCAAGAATGCAGTACCTAAATTCTTTGTACATAATTTCATGTCTTCGGATGAGATTTCCCGGCTTAATTAAATAGATTGCATTCCTAGGTTTGAGCTGTTTCTCCTTACCAACTCACATTGGTTCAAAGGTACAGTATGAATTCACTGGTTACACTGAAAGCCCAAGCTAAGGCAGTGTAACCTGTTGTAGGGTGAATACCCTGAAAGAATAGTACCCAAACAGTATAATGAAGATGGACAGTATATTTTTGGATGGATTATCCAGATGATATATCGACACCCGATAAATTAGGAAGGGCTGACCTGGACCTCCACATAGGAGGGATCTCCAACAAGAGATCCTTCCCCAGTGGTGGTCAGCCCTTAAATGGGGTCCAGGAGAGGTGGAGCCAGACTCCCCCCCTTCCGGTCACACAGGTACATTGCCTGCACCTGTGCTCCTGTGGCTGACTCAGTGCTTGCCTCAGGTGATCAATCAGTAGTTCAGGCCATGATTCAGTTCCCATACACCTGTGCACTCTGTTGCTTGCCTTTTTTTTTTTTTTCCTCAAACAGGGATGAATATATCTTAAAATACTAAATCTAAAATGTTGTGTCTAAACCCCACAGACATAGGAAATTATATACTGGTAGCATTCCTTAGGAGCTGACAATTAGCTACTGCTGCATTTCCTGAGATGTGACTGGGAAAACTCACATCCTCAGATATATGGGTATATGTTGATGCTTGCAGGAAAGTGTAAAAAACCTTCCTGAATAGACTTCTGCCAGTTTTGCCTCTTCATGGTTTGGTTATTTTTGAGAGTTCTCTCTTGGCAGTTAACAGTTGAATCTGATTAATGAATAGTGAAATGTCCTAGGTGAGAAATACACTATGAAGTTATTGACCCTTAAAGATAGATGTTTGCCTTGAACAGGAAGCCTATCTTTAAAATGTCTCTATATTTCTATTTCCTTAGAAAATCCTCTGTGGTTTCTCTCTGTTGACCAATTACTTAGTAGTCATTCCAGAACTCAGCATTAGGAGTTGTGTGATGTATGACTGCTGGTCATTTCCCACCTGGAGCCTGCTCAGCTATTGTCCAGCTGGATTTTGGGGAACGTGGGCACATAGTTTGGAATAATGCCTTCAAACAGGGTTAGGACTTGGGAGCATCTACAACTTCAGATTATCCTGAACATTTTCAGTGTTTCCCATGTGGAGGAAGAGGCATTCTGTATTTTTGCTATGAGATCTGATTACAAACTGTTGATTTACCAATCAGTATTCTGTCTCCTTACCTAGATCAGTTCTGAGGCCACTGTTCATCTTTGTTCTTCATAGGCTGGAGGCCCCACTGAATTGGCCAAGTGATTCCTCCTTGGTTCAAATCTCTAAGGGAAGTCAGCATCCAATTGGAAGACAGCTGTACTTATCAGTTATCAGATTCCATTGATCTTTCTCTCCTGTCCATTCACTATCAGTTAAAAACATCCTTAGCTTTCATGATACTTCTTTGCCTTTATCTTACATACCACAGTCCTGTTATGTGGCTGGTCTCACTGACAGGGCTGGCCGCAGCTGCCAGTTATAATTTATGAATCTACGTGACTGTAATTAACAGCCTGATAAAAATGTTTGAGTCAGTACTCAAAAATCTAGCTAAAGATAAGGCTTGAGGTGAGAACTCTTTAATAACTTGCTATATCTGATGCAAACCAATGGTAAAGGATTGCTGTTTTTAATAGAAAAAAAAAAATATATCAAGGATTAAGCTTCACCCAGCTTAGCATGACTTAGTAATATCCAGATAATGAGAATTCAAGAAAATACATAAAATTTATGCTCCATTTTGAGGAAAAAGAATTGTTTCCTCTTTAACAGAACTTCTGCTTATCATGGTGTTCAGCAGCGCAGTATAATCTGAAATGATGATGTTTTACAACATAGCAGAATCATGTAGATAACATAATATGTATATGGTTTCTCCAAAATAGTGGGGTTTTGAAAGATTATTAATGTAAATTTGAGATGGTCAGGTTAGTTTACAAGATCGTGGGGAAGAAGCAATCATGTAACTTTCTTCCAAACTTGGGGAAAGCTGCTCCTTATATCCCAGCTTTTATTTATGTATTTGTATCTCTGTCTCTTAGTTAGAGAACCCTCATACATTCTTTCTAATCTAACTACTGTAACAAATGTTTCTTAGTAATAGTTGTTCAATAGTGTCTTCTTCAAAATGTAAACAGATGCTACAAATATTACTGCAGACCACCACTGTGCTCTTCAGTTCCACATTAAATGTTATGCTTAACAGGACAACTGTGGGTGGACCTAGGTGATGAAATGGGGGAAAGGATTGTGTGGAAGGACTGATAAAAAGGACTGAACAAGCGACATAAAATAGATAGGAGTTAGTGAACCATAGAATATTGTTCTATTTTTGAAAATCTTAGATGAGTAATTGTCAACTGTGCCATCTGTAAGTAATATGGGCTTCCAAATTTGTGGCAATTAAAACTGCCTAGCATCCCACTCCAGCCCTATATTTTATTATGTGTACAAGTCAATACTGAAAGATAATCTCTTATGACATTAATCGTATCATGAGGAGAGATGGAATAAATCATAGTAGCCCTTCCTCTCTTCACTCATGAAGATAAATGCTATAACATGATGGCTGATCTTTGTTATGACACTAACCATTATATATTTAGCAGAGATAGCAAAATCCCACTGACAGCTAACAAAAGAATTCTCTCTTTACATGTTCTATGAGAAGGCTGTATTTCTTTAGTTCAGAAACATGACTTATCATATCTGCTCTCAGAGCAATTTAAGCAGTAGATCTGAGCTGTGCCAGTGAACTAAATTCTGTATGTGATGATGTCATGGTTCTGAATAATAAAAAGTCAGATGAAATCATTGTGCAACTCTGGGGGAAGAACATATATAATGCACAAGGACTGTTCAGATGCTACTATTCTGTGTTGCTAGTTCTGACAAGAAAGAGTAATGAAACAAAACAAACCAAACAATAAAAACCCAACCCTACCACCAACCAAACTGCAGAGCTTTCAGCCTTGTGGAGGCTGTTTTCTATTTTGCCTCGAGAACTTGAACAGGTGGGCTTGAGGAACTGAAAGTGAATTATTTTCTGTAATTGCAAGGATTTTTTTTTTCCCTTTTTTTCTATCTCTGTTGTTTGCTGCATGCCTTTCAGGAATTTCTGGGTTTTCCACACATTAGACACGGTCTGGTCTTTCTTTTGGGGATAAAATTGCTAAGAAAGACTCTTAGTCATTTTCTGCATCTCTGCTTACTTATTAATCTGAAGGGAGCAGTGCTGTGTATCATCCTGTGAGGGAGGAACAGAGCGAACAGCTGAGTTGTGAAGTTTATGGACTTTCCCTGTGAGGTTAAGAGGATCAATGACTCTTATATTGGTTTTTCACATAAGCGTCAAAACGCGCTGCAAGTTTCATGAGGTACTTTCTTGCCATTTATCTTACAGAATTAAAATGGAAGTGTAAATTTAACGGTTTTATTTACGTGGTTATTGTCATCAACCATATTTTATTAACATGAAGAGAAGTGCTTCTTGTCTGTTTAAATGTATTCACAGTGCATCAGTGGAGTCAGTGTCAGTAGCAGCATGAAGCTTGTCTTATCTTTTCAGTAGGTGATTTTTACCTGGATAAAATACCTATCAGTTTTGGCCATTTTAAGTAAGATGATTTAGCTAGGGTGCATAGTTAAAATGTTTGATTTGTATTCTGCTATGATTCCAGACTTGTTATTTTTATTTTTCTCCTCTCCTTTATTTATTTTTTTTCTTCACCTTCTGGAAATGTTGGATCTGTATCTTTAGGACAGTGTCGAACGAGATAAGCTCTGGTAATAAAGCAATGGCAACAAAACCGGCATAGCTGTCACCTCTTGTTAAATCTGCTGCGTTCAGAGAGTAGCCAGTAGGAATTTTATTTCTCACATTAAAAGTTACCCTTACACATTACATTTGCCTGAGGAAATTAAGCAATGAAGGCTTTTAAAACTAGCACATATACATTCTGTCTATTGATTTTTATGGGAAGTTTTCATTTTATTTTATTTTACTGTGCTGAAACATTTGTCATGCAGCAGTGCTTGTTTCAGTGTGTCCAAAAAAATGTCGATCAGCTTTCAGTAGAGAGAACAGTGTATCGGGAAGTCTCTATGGTTGCGGTTTGATGCTTCTTATTGCCTTTGTATTGTTCCATGAGTAGTGATGAGCACGTTCACACTGCCTGTAGTTCTTTCTTCTGTTATCTGTAGCATAAAGGCAGCTGACAGCGCACTCATATCCATTCCACCCCATTAATCCCAGTCACCTAAGCGTGGCCTCTCTTCGTTTTGTACGTGAGGGAGAACCAAAGGGGAACTTTTACCCCTGCTGGAATTAGAGGCATTTCAGGATTGTGACCTGTTTGATCACTGAACTAGTGTAGATTTCAGTACGTTTTGGGGTGATGGAGATGGTTTTTTCTCCTGATCCCTTTTCTAGAATAACAGTTGGTTTCTGTATACAGCTTTGACCCGTGTTTTTCAGCTGACTGCACTGATACAGAAATTGCAACTTCTACACTGATTTTCTAAACCTAATAGATGGAGATAATATTCTACAAGCTGTGGAAGGTTTGCAATGCAATTTCTCCTGTTAGCATCTGCGAGCTACAGTGTGCTTGTGGCTTGCTGCTAAGCACATGCACATTTGGGCTATCTTGGCCATGTACCTATGTTCGGTTTTGGGGAGCTGACAGCAATGTAATGTATCTGTACTGATGTGCTAGTGAATCAGGATGTAGAGGACTGTGAGAGTGTACTGTGGTAAAGAACAGGGAAGAAAGTTTTTTTCAGTAGGGATGTGGAATGGTTCCAGTTATTGCAGTACCTCAAAATACAAGAGTATCACTTTGTGTGCCAGGAAGGGCTGAGCAGAAAGAGGCAGAGGGGTGTTGTGATGTAAAACAAGACGAGGTATGGCTTGCATGGGTGAGCAGAAGTCTTCAGGGTCTGAACTGCACTGTCTGAGTTGTGCATTCTGAGAGTTTGGATGCTTCATCACTTGAACTGAGGTTATTGCTAGTAATTCTACTAACAGTAGTGGAACCTGTTCCAGGCTAGAAAGTTTGACATTGTGCTCACTGGGATATGTATATTTGATCATCTCACAACTCTTGTTGATAGAATCCTGCATACTCACTGAGTTCATCCTGTTAAGAGTTATGGAGGTGTTCATGGACCTGTGCTGACAGATCCTTCAAAAGAAAGTTCCTTATTGCTCAGGCAGACTGATTACATCAGGAGGGAGAGAAATAAGAAGGCCTCCTTTTCTTTCGTTATATTAGACCAGATTGGTAAGTTGTTAGAAGATGCCAGTTGTCGAGGGTTGAAAATTTTACATACATTTTCTAGTGTGATGGATGAGGCTGCTGGCAATGCCAAAATTTGTCTTTGCTCATAGAACTTTGGCTTTTAGAAGAAATAACATGATTATATTTTTAATTTTAAATGATTTGTAATCCAGTTTTATTTTGAATTCAAAATGTCATGTATATGGATTATTTGGAATTTCCAAAACAGTGTTGCTGCCTTTCCATCAGTTTAAAGTATGACATTGTACATGGATAAATAAAACCAATACAAGGGTTCAGAAATCTCAGAGCAAGCTTCAGACAAGCTGGTCAAAGAAATGGAGTGAAATAAAAAAAAAAACACAAATCATTCAGCTTCTTTCCTTCTTTTTTCTTTCATTCAGTTTTTTAGATGATCCTATCATCACAAGGCAGGTTAGAAAGGCTACGCAATTTCAAACCAACTTGCAAACAAACTGCAGCAGAAATTATTGTTACCTCTAGTTCATGCTAAAGGAGCTGTGCTAAAATGGTTTTGGTTGGAAGAGGACTGGGGAATATGGCTTCAAGGTGTGCTTTAACCATTTGAGCTTTCAATGTCAGTGACGTTACCTTGGGACCTAAACTAAGTGTGAATGAGTAAGCAAGCACATAAGTGATGTTAAAAGTTTGTTTAAAGTATTTCATCAAGTTTAGGTGTTTTCATGTGGTTTTCTTGCTCTTTTTACATCTTTGTTCCTTTCCTTGCTTGATTTTGCTTTTCTTTCTGATGCAATGAAGCATGAATTATGAAGGCAAATACATAGTATAAAGCATATAATCAAAGACATCCCTGATGAAATGCAACTACCTCCACTCAAATTTTGTAACTTCCTTACTGTAACAGTGCTTGCATAAAGACAAAAGGGCTATGAGGTGAGTTATTACTCCCATTTCAGTTTCTTTTCATATTTTAGCACTTGGAAAGTACCCTTTACCTTTCTCTTAATCATCATCAGGAAGAGCTCCATGAACTTCTGTTTGAGATCTGTTACAACAGCTTGTAGTGTATCTTCCCTTGTTATTCCCTCTTTCCTCTTCACATCTTATATACCCTTTCTCCTCCCAGTCTTTCTGTTTTTTCTTCCTCATCCATCTCTATTCAGTTCCTTTCTTCCCCAGTTCTACATCCTATCCTTACCCTCTCCTCTCCTAACCATTTACCCATCTTTCTTTGCACAAAGGGCTTTGAACTTTTACCAGGCTGCCCATGATTCCCCAATGACTAAAGCCGTTAATCAAAAATGAATACAAAAGATTTGAGTGGGGTATTTCCCACAATAGAAGTCAGTCCTCCTGTTAACCTCATGCAAACAGCTGAAAAAGACAATGCTGGATTTATTCCAGGATGCTGTTCTTGTACCCTGTTTGGGACTCCATCTTTCAATTCATTAACTTAGGAATGGGTGTCTAGAAAAGATGATGTATATTCTGCTTAGGAGAATGAAATATATTTTTCTGTTCTTCTATTTATCCTTCTCTCTTTGGGCAGTAAAGAATGTCTGTTGTACAGTTCAGCCTTACTTGTATTTTAACTGCTGAGTGTGAGCTCTGGCAATAGCTGTACTATTCCTTTTTCTACTCCTGAATTATTTAAATCATGTTCTAAAGAGAACTGCTCCAGTTTGTGCATAGTGGCTCAGCATATAGTTGGAGTAAGCAGCGGTGATAAAGTGAATCTGAGTTTTGTCAGCAGTCTGACCTTCAGGTCCTGCGGGCAACTTGCAGAAAAAGGCTTGGCTCAGTCTCACTGTACTTGACTCACCATGACCACTGGATCAAGCTGCTGCTTTTGGACCACAGCACTGTTTCAGTCCACACTTGGTTTGTCTTTAGAAGCATCATTTTCTGTTAACATAATAACTCCTAGATGCAGGAGTAATGGCTGTTTCTCTGGCAGAGCTTCCCACTTTTTGCAGGACAATGTTTTTGAGTGGCAAGCTTTACTTTCTAGCTTTCCTTTCTTCATGCTGTTCCTCTACTTGTGTTCCCTCTAGTGGCTGAGTTGCAGATGGTTGAGCAGATCTATTTCAAGTGCATTCAGCTGTACATATAAATTAAATTATCCACTCTGTCCATTTTATAGGTTAGCTGAGCATACAGGATTTGTCCCTTATGCAGAGCTCAGAATTTTGAGATCGCTCCAGAGTCCTTGAACACAAGAACCAGTTCATTGGAAAGTGTCTTTTCTCCAGTGTAGCACCTGATATTTTTTGAGCAGTGTAGATGTACATAAGATAGATGCCCTACTGAGAAAGGTAGTTTAGATTTCTTCTTGTAATATGTAACTGACAAGACTTTTCAACTGGAACCGGGGATGTATGCGTTCATGGCATTCATGCAGTTATTTAGCATTGCTGAAATTGTGTGTTGGTGTGCGCAGGTGAAACAGTTTGTCAGGCTGCTACCATTTGCTGGGAGGTTTGACTACTTCTGCTAGTACTTGGAAGGTCTAAGCTGCCTTCTCTTTTCTCTTCTGAACCAGAGTTTGAGTGAACACCAAGAATGCATACAATGCAGTGTCTCTTTCTGTTCTCTTCTAGGCCATCCTGATGGGTATCAAATCACTTGTCCCAGTTATTTAGTGGCTGTCCCTTTTTAAGGCTGTAGTTGAATGGCAGGAATAAATAGAGCATATTTGATCCTCAGTGATAGAGGTTGCAGTCAGTGCAAACCATTTTTCCGCCACTGTCCTTTGCAGCAAAACACATCAAAACGATCATACTTTTCATGTCAGTCCTTTGGCTTATTTTAATTCCAGCCTTATTAGTCACTGCCCATATACTGTATGAGTGTTGGTGGATGGAGTGGGAGGAAGGAGAAAGACACTTGAAACTGATAAAGGCTTTCTCCTCTGATGAGCATTAGTTTGTCTGACCCAGCAGTCTATGACTTAAGTATACTACCACATTTTAGTATTTTATTTGCCTTAAGGGACAGTTAGTAATTCAATTTGAATTTCTAATATTATTTTTAAAAGTGTAGAAATGCAAAAGGGATTGTAGGCTTTTAGTAATGTTAATGGTGAGGTATGGAAGCAAGAGACACTTGTGCAATTATCAGTTCAGTGTATTCCTTAGCTCACAGACTCGTAAATAATACACCAATGCTATTTTCCATGACTAGGGGGAAGGAAACATTGGGATTGTCATTAAAATGTTTTTTCAAGTATTTCTTTCTTTTTATTTTTTTTTAACTGTGATAAATGGTTAGACTAAAATTGCAAGTGGAGAGATTACAAGATGGAGGGGGTAGGTAAAAGCATCCTAGCTACGGTTCTCTCATATTAATCGTTGTTCTGAGAAACAGAAAGAAAACTTAATCAAGTGCACGAGGAATGGTTTTCAAATGCAGTAGTAGTGTCTGAATTGGAGAATTTATGCTTTTCAGTTAGGATATGAACAGTTCTCTAAATAACAGGCCTCTGTTTAAAGAGTTAGATGAACAGAATTAAATTCATGGAGTGTATGAACTGCAGCCCATGCGACATGTCCAGCAGTAAAATAAGTCCACACAATGGTCAATTGTTTGCTGCAGCACGTTCAGTCTGTCTAACATACTCTGCATCTCAGTTTGTCATTATACCCTGAATGTGTTCTCTTCATACTGTGGTATTTGAAATCTGCCCTGTGGGTTTGGTTAAACTTTCTGTAGTAGTGCTATGCATCCTGCTAGTTGGTTTCACTGTTGCTCGGTGAAGATGACCTTCCATATCCCTCTGTCTGGCCATTGTTTCCACAACCAGTTCAGTGCAGCTTCCTCAGCACAAACTGCTCTCCCTTCTCCGTTGTCCGGAATGGGGGCTGCTGATGTTTGCATAGTGTTATTGTTTCCTTCCTGTTACTGTCAAACACACGTGGTAACACTTGGCTCCTTGACTGACTCTACAGAGTAGGATGTGATGTTGTAGAGAAGGGGACAGGGCTACCCAAATTTTCTCACTTGCAGGGAGGAGCTGCCCAGGTGTGCTGAGGGGCGTGTACTCAGGAAGAGAAACAGGGAGTCCTCCACAGTGAGTAACCCCGCTTTCAAGTGCAAACAGTTTCCTTCATAGCTGTGTCCAGTACAGTGTAGTTTTCCGCTTCTGTTCTTTCCAGTTTGCCCTCTGGAATGTTCCCAGTTCAGTTCTGTTCCCTTCTTTTCTCTGCATTTTGATGTATTCTCATTTGACTTTGTTCCTTTTATTTGTTATCTTTTCAAAGGTCAAAATTTCAGTTTTTCCTGTATGTAAATCTCTTCTCATCCCCATCTTAATCTTCACTGTCATTTTTCCAATGTGCTTCGTGGTTCTGTTCATAATACGTCATATCGTTTCTCTTGCACTGCTGTGCAGTGGCCCTTTTGTCTGTGCAGTTCTTTCTGTACTTATTCATTGTCATACTCTTTCCTATCCACTCTTCTTTCTCCTTTCAAATCACCTTTCAGTTTTCCTTTCCTGGCAGGTCCCTTTTTAATCTTGCCTATTGATATACTCGAGATAAGCTCAGTTCAGCTCCCAGACCTTTTCTGGTGCAGCCCTCACTTCTGCATTTTCCTTTGTGGAGCTGAAAGATAAAGGATAAGAAGCTCATCTGCAACAAAAGAACCAAAGAATTTGGTAAACTGTGTTTTGGATGAGAAAAGGGAGAAGAAGCAGCAGATTAGAATTATAAAATGATGGAAGAGGGCTGTGCTGGTCAATTGGTAGCAAGCAGAGAGGCTTTGGCTTCATATGAGCTGTTTGAAATACAGCCCTGGTTGGTTCCCTTCACAGATTGCTGAGTAGTGTGATATGATTTGATGGTGACTCCAGTTCCTAGTGGGCAGGTATCCACACAGTAATAGCAACTTGCACAATTGCTTTTGTTTGGTAACTAGCAGAGACAAACTCGGGATCAGGTGAGATTGGATGCTGAACTGGTGTCTTATTTACCCATGGTAGAAGTGCAAGTTCTGGCTGAGAGAGTGCTGGCAAGATGGTCTGTGAAGCTTGCATTGCTGTTGCCCGTGCTGCACATTTACTGCTGATTGAAAGGTTTCCTTTTCCAGGGCTGTCAGTCTGGCACTTTACCTGAACAGAAGAGTGACTGGCTGTTTAACAACTTAAAAATGATTGGGACAAAAGGAAGTGGGGAACCAGAAAATTCTCTACAAAATGATTGTATGTGAAAAGAGGAATGAGTTACTGTGGGCTTGATTGGAAAAGGCAAAGGAGTGGAAAACTGAGTTGAACTGGAAAAATACACTGCTCTCTGTCATGTAGCATCTTGTGTTCTCTGACTGTTCTGACTACTTCATTTTTCACTGTTTGTAGAAACAAAGAACATTTTACCATAGCTGGATCAATGCTCTTTCTTTGTTTGCTTGTTTGTTTCTGAGGTCACAATAAAACCTAAGCATCAGATATTCAAATGGCCACAGATAGTTCTAGAATTTTTATTAAAAAAAAAAAAAAAAAGGTGAGGGGTAGGGGAATGTGTCCCGTTGTTTCCTGCTTTCTGTTTTATTTTCCCTTCTCCTTGAAAGAAATTCCGTTGCTCTTTGATCAAATTAGTTGCATATTTCAACTCTTCATCTGGAACCTGGTAAGAATTTTTCCCAGGAGATATAGCAGATGAGGCACACAAGGAGCAAGTAAACTTGACTCTTGCTGCAGTTTCCTAGGCTGTGTCTGGCCTTCCAACAGACAAACGACTCCGATCTCAAGACTGCCATTCCCTGCGTTTTGCAAATGACTGTATAAAAGCTGCATGGTCACATAACTTAAAGGTCTGCAGGGCAGCTGTCATGTCACTTACACATTTATTATTTATTTTCAGGCATTGGAAAAGTATCCCAACTCACCAATGACCGCAAAACAAATACTGGAAGTAATTCAGAAAGAAGGGCTAAAAGAAACAAGGTCAGTGTTTATATGTTCTGTATTTTTACTGTCTCTACGAAAACTGCCAAGGAATGGTTCACAAAACACAGTGTGCTGTTTAAAGGTTGAATTAATTTCCAGTACCAAAGTGGGAAATGCAGCTGATGGGTTTTGTTTCTTAGTCCAAAGCTTTTAAAATGATAAGTGGCTAGCTTAACTGTGTACCTGTCTAAAGGTCTCTGTAGTCTGGCTCCAATCTAATGGTCTTTCTTCAGTGGGACAGTGAGGTCTGATCAGAATGCTCTGTGCTGTTGCTTGCTTTTGCTTAAAAGCCCCAGGCTTGGCACCATCATTGTGCATGAAGAAAAAAATGTAAGGTAGAGTTTGCAGCATTCTTTCTCTCATTTAGGTCTGTGGTTTGGCCTTTAAGTTCCTCTTACAGCATGCTGGTATTGCCTTACGGTAACAAGGATTGTGCTACTAAAAGGGTTGGGAATAGAATGAGAGGAGTTTGTGACCACTGAAAACTGCATGGCTGCAGAGGTTGGATGCTGTTACTCAGTAGAAGTGTATTTTGGATGTAGATTTCAGCTATAATCATTAAGCTGTTAAGAGGGTAGGTGGGTTATCCAGAGCCTATGGAACTCGAGAGTGGCATTCCATTGCCACCAGTAAATATTGAATCAGATAAATATAATTTCCTTCAGATGAGCATACCCCTTTCTTTTTCCTCAAAGGTGATGTAGGTCATTCTAGTGACCCACAAATGGAAACTTGAACAAGAAATAAAATATGGAAAAACTTTTCTTAGTGGTGATCTTCCGCAAGATGGTTTCCTGTCCTCCAGATGATACAGTAGAATTTTTCTGTTCTAATAAATCATTTTAAATCATTATATGTTACTGTCTCAAAACAAAAGGAGACATTTGCTTTTATTTTAATTACATTCTTTTATTAATGCACCTAAAATCTAGTAAAAGGAAACTTCAAAGGCTTAGGAGAGTCGTAATAATGCATTATGTTTGTTACTTCTGAATTTTTATTTTTTGAGCCAGACTTAACAATGGGATATGTTTTAACTGAATTCATTGTTGTTCTTAAGAAACAGAATGCTCTGTGTGGTCATTTGCAGAGTAAAACCATGTATTGCCTTCTTTGTATTGTCATAACATGCTTGTGATATCTGTATTTTGGTGAAAGTGTAAAAAGGGATGGTGTGCAAGTTGAAGTTGAATTTCCCCCTTTTTACAGATATAAAATGCCTTAGGTCCTGCCAATAAGTTTTTTTTAGTATCTTTGGCAATACCAAGGAAACAAGGGAATGAAAGCTTTTTGAAAATGAACGTACAGACATGTGTTATGCCGCAAAGATTTGCATACAAGAAAAAAAGAAAAGAAAAAAAATCTGTTTTCATTAAGATACTGTTTCTCACAGCAGTGAATAGATTGCTTTGCTCTTACTTCTTCTGATATGAGACAACTGTATGAGAGCAGCTTGCATGCCTGATAATAGTACTTCTTTATGATTTTAAGAATTCTTGTTTCCCTAGACAGTGTGTGAATAAAATTTTGTATGCAAAACCAATGGGAGGCAGTGAAGGCAGCATTGTTATATGATTTAAATATAGAAAATGTAGAACTGCTGCCAAATAAATAATTGCATAAAGATTCCTTTAAAGAGCTTCAAAACCAGATCTTCTCTTTCATTACCTAAGTTTTTCAGTAACTGAGGATTGCAGGCAAACAGGAAGAAATTGAAGTTTGTACTGGCCTGATTTTATTCATGGCATATGCAGGTGTATGTGATATGATTAGTGTAAAAAAATCCAAATTCTGCAACTGTAATAAGCAAATATGTTGATTCTTTATTTATTTTGAAGGTGCTTCGTTTCTCTTTTAGCTTCTGATTTTCTTCGGAAGTTGCGATTCTGCTACATTTTAATATGAGTTAAGCACAAACTTGCAAAGCTGTCTGGACGTCTAACTCTTAATAAGGGCTGATGAGGTATTCATACACGTATTTGTTCATTGTACCTTTGTACTTAAGTAAAATTTTGCTTTCCCAGTCCTGAAGTCTAAAGTTTCCCATTTACTTCATCAAGCTCTACAGTTTTTTTCAGTATATTTCCACCAGCGTGGTACCTTTGTCATTACTTAAGGTGATCTTTCTTGGTCTTTAAGCTGCAAGCAGCTAAGATGACTGAAGGAGTGTAGATTTTTTGATGAGCAGTCACGTAGTTTTAAGCCCTGGAATGGAGCTCGCACGTTTTATTCTGTAACAATTTGTGTATTTTTCAAAGTCTGGACTTATGCCAGCAGTGTGTTACTACATTAATATACTTTACTAATTCCTTTACACTGATTATCTTTGTCAGTAGAACCTTGGCAATCCTAAATGAAGTTCTTGAAAAATTCTTGTTTCTGCTGTTCCATTTATAGATGAATGAGATTAGTTGGCTTAGTCATTTTTCAAGAATATTGCAGCAGTAATTAATCTAAAGCTTTTTGCTGTGGTAGTAAAGCTGAATGAATAACATATGAATTTCAGCAATTTCATTTAGTCATTACATGTAATCTTTAAAAATACACCATCAGACTCTTCAGGCTTTTCTTTTGTTTGTTTGCAATAAAGACATCCAAGTTCTACATTTATGTTTTACTACTGAAATTGTTAAATACAATAGGAGGAAAATTCCAAAGTTGCAAAGCAGATATGTTAGAAATAAGAATCAAAAGCTACTAATGTAATGTGAGAGGTTATACACTTACCAAGATTCACATATCTTCTGGGGTGTATGGCTCAGTTTTGCTTTTTAGATATCTTCCTGCTGTGATGTTCGGTTGCCAAATGGTCAGTTGGCAGGCAGTTCTTTTGCTACCTAGAAGTATTATGAACTTGTACGTTAAACTGCAGGGAGCAGGGAGATGATCATCCCACTGTACCTGGCCTCATTGAGACCCCTTAGTACTTTGTTTAGTTTTGGGCCCCTTACTACAAGTGACATTGAGGCCCTGGTGTGTGTTGGGAGAAGGGCAACAAAGCTGGTGAGGAATCTGGAATAGAAGTCTTACAGAGAGCAGTGGAGGGACTGGGATTATTTAGTCTGGAGAAGAGAGGAGGCTCAGAGGTGACTGTATAGCTCTACAACTACTTGAATGGAGGCAAGGTGGGGGTCAATCACTTTTCCCACATAACTAGCAGTAGGATGAGAGGGAATGGTCTTACGTTGTGCTAGATTCCGGTTGGATATTAGAAGAAAATTATTCATTCATGCAAGTGTTCAGAAAACCATTTTGATTCAGTACTAAGGGATGTGGTTTAGCAGAGAAATATTGGTGACACTGGTGGATAGTTGAACTGGGTGATCTTGGAGGTCTTTTCCATTCTTGGTGATTCTGTGATCAACTCTGTCCTCAGTGTTCCTCTTCCACTGTTCTGTGACCTTGCTGATCATTCTCTGTCTCATATTTTTGATGTATAGGTTTAGAATTTCCCCTTTTTTTCTCAAATGTTTTTCTCAAATTTATTGAGATTGCTTTATTATGTAGCATTTAGCATGCATGCATCCCTTTCAAGTTTAGCATTGCATGCATATTGGAATTTGTTTCCTTTTGTAGCATTACCTTTTCTCTCCTTTGCTTGTGGAAGTCCCATGACAAACAATGTCAAAGAGCTGACTAGATTTGAGGTAAATGATACCTTCTCTGCTTCTCTATCTAGAGAGTCTGGTACCATGTCAGGAAGTATATTTCTCATAGATCTGAAGTAATTTATTCTTGACAGATATATGTATTACTCAATTTCTTACCTGATAAATGCTTTCAGATTATTTTTATTCCATATTTGGGAAAATTGAAATTTAATTGTTGTCTCTAATTCCCTGCCCCATCCTTCTCCCAATTTTTAAAGATAATCACTAGATGCTTTCCAGTCTTGTGGAATCACTGCTGCCTCTTACAAATTCTCAAAAATAGCTATTAATAATTCTGAGGCTGATCCAGTCAGCTCTCAGTCCCTTATGGTGAGTTTAAACACCCTTAACAGCGTCTAACTTTTTTGTTATTTAATCCATTTTTTTCTGCTTGGTGTTGGTTTTGGTAGGTGTCTGAGCATGGTATCTAACTATATGCTGACAAAGAAAGGACGCTGATGCTCCTGTGTTTCAGGGAGCAGTGTACTCTCTTCACTGAAGGGCAAGCCTGTTTATTTTTGTGCTTACAGAAATGTCCTTGTGCCTCATGAGTGGAACGGGTTTCTCAAGAGGACTTGCACGTCACTTCTCTGAGTTGCCTAAAGTTTAATTTTTCAAAGCTCATTTTCTTGTTTTTTGTGTTCTTCCTTAGTTTCCTAAAATGAAAGAATCATTCCTTCACAAATGCTCCATATTCCCCACTGGTTTAAAACAAACCTACCGCTGCCTTCCTTCCTACATGCTTTTGAAATCTTCTATTTAAGGATTTTTGTCCTTAACACAGTCCAGGAACTTGCCAGATGCTTCGCTGTGCCTGTGCCATTTTATTTTATTCCTCCCCCCGGGAATGCCTGTGGAGTCATAATGGTGTATTTAAATAGGTCATGTGCTTTAAAAAAAAAATTGCTGATTCTCCCAGAAGAAAAAGCTTCTCTCTCTAGTTCTTCTGATTTCTCCTAAAAAATCTGATCCTAATACCATCTTTGTTTTTTTTCCGGTTTCTTGTCATTACCCAGAAACTGCCTCTAGGAACATGAGAAATAATCTAGTCCCTTCTCTGTAGGTTAGTACACTTCAGGGAGGCTAGAGCCAGTGGAAGATAGTTTAAAATTATCAGAGAGATGAAAATAGGACAAAAGTTAGTACGACTTAGGTGTTTGGATTAGGGAAGATTGAGTTGAGACGCAGTAAGTCTTTGGATACATTAAAGATAGGGAAAAAGTAAGGGAATAAATTACCCTGCCTGTCTGATATGGACAGGACAAGAAATAAGGTCTTTAAATTGTAGCAAGGAAAGACTGAGATTAGATGGTAAGAAGATTTTTTCTAATAGGTATAACTGAGTTCTGTCGTAAGCTGTGAGAAAGATGTGACAGATCCATAGATCTCTCTTAAAAACAAATTAGTTACTTATCTGTCAGAAATTTTGTAGAATCAATTGATCCTGCCTTGAATGAGGGAAATGAACTAGTCTTTCCCTTGATACTTGTTTTTCTATGATTTTTTTTCAAATTGATTTGCAGTACTAGGGCAATATATGTTGCATGAGTCACAGAGGAAAACATCCAGCCAAATTCTGATAAATGTGTGATGCTAATAGCCATAGATGATGTGTTTGGCTCTTCTGTATTTCCTTTTCCCCCTTGCCTGGTAAGGCTGGGAAATTGACTTGTCCACTTTCATGTCTGGAAAAGATTTTCTGTTCATGTTAAAAGCCAGTAAACTTTTAAAATGGAACAAGCAATGTTTAATTTTTTGGATTGTAACTTTAGCCCACAGCTATGCTAGCTATTTATTTTTGTCCTCCATTAAACTCAAGAATGTGAACCATAGAATGGGATAATTTCATAACAGTTTTGCTGTTCAGCTGACCCCTGTCTTGTCAAGTCATTTTCATAGTGGCATAGAATATCTAGGGTAGAAAAGACCTTCAAGATCATAGAAGTCTAACCATCAACATGACCTACACAGACCCATCAGTAAACTCTGTCCTTTATTGTGCTGTACAAGTGCTGAGAAGAGGTTAAAAACCCCTCTTCTTTGGCCCATTTTTTGTTTTCTGGTAGGAATCCTAAACTGTTTTTTTTTATTTTTTATTTTGTCATTTCTTTTTTGATCTTCGTTTCAACTATAAGAATTATGGCATTAGTCCTAATTCCTCCTTTTTTTCTCTACATATTTTGTATTTTTCTAGTCAAGATTAAGCTATCTATTGATTTATTGTTGTGACAGTAGACTTTCTGAAGAGTGAAAAGAGTTGCTTGCCACTGGCAATAATGCTGTTTCTTCTTCGCGTTGTTGATAATATCTATCATGAATTATATCATAATGTATTAAGTCTTCAGAGCCTAGGAAAGCAGCAAAGTATGACCCTAATAAATCTCAAGATACTCTTATTAGCTTTTCACTCTTTGTGCAGAAATATTAAACTTGTGGGTTAGACACTTTGAACTACTGAGCAGTCATCAGTGGAATAAAACACACAATCTGCACAGAGTCTGTCTTTAGCTCTGAAGTGAGAACTTACTCCTGAAAATGTTACCCTCACCTTTGAATCCTTTGATCTTTTTCACGGTGTCTCTTTAAGCCTTTGAATACTTCATCCTTAGAGCTATTCAGTTAAAAATAAAACCCTTCCTGAATGTTACAGTTTCTGTAAATAGGCTAAACGAGCTGGCTGCACTCTTCTGTTGTTTACCTTGAGTTCCTTGTTTTATTGCATATGCATGTAGACAGAAATTTTTACTTCCTTTCTTTGTGAAGTAATTCCAAAATGTCATTGTGAGCTGTAATTATTAACAAGTCATTGTTTTTTTCTTTCACTTACAAGAAAAAAAAATAAAAAAAAACAACCAAGTGCTTTCTAATAACCACAGGCTCTTAAAATTTTCATGGAAAGAACCACAGTTTTTTGTTTCAAGACTTTGATCATTAAAGGAAGAGCACGGACAGTTAAAAGGCTTCTGTGGTTGCGTACGTCTGATGGAATTTACTTGGGAGCCTTTCAACTGCAGGAAAGTGGTGATTTGTCTTGAAGGTAGTTATTCCCAGGAACAGACAGAAAGGAAACTTAGATGGGAAAAGAGCAAGACAGCCATTGACATCCTTTTGCCTGGTATCGTGAAGTTTTTCCTTACGCCTCTACAAATGTGACTTTTGTCTGCTGAGCAGTGAAAGAAACAATCTTTCAGTTCTACCTGTTTTTCTATGTGAATTCACTTCCGACATCTCTTTTGTCCTGGTGCAACAATGAGCGACCCAGTTTGGTAGGCAGTTGTGATAACTACCTTTTACCACGTGAAAATCTCAGACTAGCTTCTCTTGCCTTGGTACTCCCAGCACTGTTTATTCCAGAGAACAATGTAACCTGTTAAAATCAGGTGGGATTCCCCCATGCTGCATCCCAGACTGTAACTTCCATAATCACACCCAAATCACTTTTGTGATAACAACTCTAAGGTTTTGATAGCGATGTGGCCCTGAAACAACTATGGTAGTGCTGTGGGTAAGTGGCAATGCCTGATTTTCTGATGCTGCATTGTGATTACCCTACAGTGAATATAAAGCTAGCTTGCTTATGTCTCTACAACGGTAATCTTGTTTTTGTACTGATTTGGAGAACAGTCATTTGATGCCAGTGAAAGAGATTCAAAATCACAAATTCTCAAATATTTTCCATCAGCTGATTGCATAGATGACATGATTTCTGTTTCTTAGTGATGGTCCTTTGTGTATATATTTATGTGTAATTATATGAATGTATGTGTATATATATATATATTTCAATATAAGATAAATTGCTACACTGAGTGCATTTTTGTCTGAACCATCATTAGCTTCATTTTTTGCTCCAAATTTTAGAAATTGTGTGGTTTGTTTTTATTTTAATGTTGGTCCTCTTACTTTCATGGGACAGTTTGGGGGCCTCTGTCTGTAGGCTTCAATAAACACTCCAGTGAAATGAACCCTCGTGTCAGCATGTTTGATGAGATTACCTACATTGCTTTTGTGGCTTTTGTTAGTTTGTTTTAATAATGCTTGTAGTAATGTGTACCCTAGATGTTACAGGCAGGCAAAAAATCATATTCCTGTCAAATACAAATGCCTTTGTTAGACTTAGTGAAGTGTGGATTTAATTTTGGAAATGACTCCATTTGATAAATAGCACAGTGTAAATAAGAAGAATCTTCTGAGTATGACTTGGAATATTTTTGGGGGGATATTGTTCTTTCTGTTAGAAATATTAATTGAGCATATACAAGAAGACAGCATGCAGAAGCAAAGTAAATTCTTTCAAAGTGAAATGAAGAGCTAAAAATATGTGTGGTCTCCTGTCCTCCCATTTCTGATATCCTATGCAGTAAATTGGTGTTCCTGGTGCAGTACCTCTACAAGTTCATGTCTACGTGCATTCTCTTGTCCCAAGAGTTTCTGCTGCAGGAATCCTCCCTTCCCTCTTTCTCAAACTAGGTCACCAGTCCCATGGTCTCCAATTACCCCAGTCTGCTGTCATCTGTTTTCCCTTCTCACGTGATGGTCTCATTTGACCATCCTATGTGCCTAAAATTTTTAAAGACTAAAGTTTTACCATCACAAATGTTAGCATTTAACTCGTAGTTAAGTAGTTAACTCAAGACCAACCAAGCTTTCTTGTTTAACTTGATTCCAGCACTAATTTTGAGAAAATAAAAGCTCACTTTTATCATTCTCTTATGACTGGGACCTTTAGCATGTTATATAAGAACAGTTCAGAATGGTTCACTTGGCATCCCATTTATACTATATCTTTGATTTGTCATGGTGTTGAAGTCACTGCTTGTATACTCGGTTGAGGTGCTATTTCAGAACAGTTAATTCTCTTTTATTTTTGCTTAAAAAAAAAAAAAAGATTATATTACTGATACTTTTCCATATATATTTTTGCTCATATAGTGTTCAATCCTTCAGTTTTTCAGTAAGTGAGCCCTGGTACAATATTCTGGTAACCCACTGGTACAGTGCTAAAAACACTCTGTCTGAGTGCATTGTAACCACCTTCCATGGAAGTGATAAGAAATACTGCTGCTTGATTTTTATTTTTTGTTAAAGATCAGCAATAAAGTTGTTTGTTTTAAATCTATTAGCAGCTCTCAAGAATGTGTCTGCAAAGATTGGGAAAACAGGAATCCAGGCTGTGCTAGAGACTTGCTTCCCTCTGTAGTTATTGAGGTTTCTGCTCCTTTCACCCAAACCTCATCTGTATTTTCTCAAAGAGCGTTCATTACGCTACTGCAGTGCATAAAGCTCTTTTATTTGTTTGATGTTCTATTGGTAAGGGAGAGTGGCTCATATGATCATTAAATATTAAAGTTTAATAATTCAATGGTAGCACTGACATCTTGAAGTTAATCTCCTTTACTGTAATAGGAAAAATGATGGTGGTTAAATTTTGTGATGTGATAAACATGTTTCAGCTTTTAACAGTCCGTATTGCAAAAATATTTTATCTTTTGAATACATGCCCAACTCCCCTTTATCCCAGTCTACTTTGCTGAAATTAAGACCTATATAAAATATATTAAAGCCACATTAAAGATATATTTTTTTTAACAGAAGAGAATATCTACTTGATTGTGACAAATAATGGATAGCAATACAGAAACTTATGAACTGTTTTTTTTTTGTGCAGTAAAAGGCAATGCTTCCCATAAGTGGTCACTTTATTTGAGGTAGGTGGGCATCAGCTGTGAAAAGTAAATGGTGTAAATTTCTCAACAAGTTCAGTGCTGGCTTTATTGCATAGTTGCAATAATTTCCTTCTCAGTGTATGTTTATGTTTAATGCAAGAACTGAACTTGTGTTTTCTTTTTCCAATGCCATGCCCCTCAGTGTAAACTACTGAACGGGACTGAAAAGTGAAAATGTAGTTCAGGATGTTGAAAAGAGAAACCTGAGTTTCTCTTTCAACATTGGTGTTACTGTATGCATAAAATTATCCTAAAGTTCATATTGTGTCATGGCTGCTTTCCCACATTTTTCTTAGAAAACGTAACTTTCCTTTTAGCACTATGTAAGTATGCAGCGGATATTTTTTCTGCAGTGTTCCTATATAGTAGTTCTGCATTTAATTTTACTTCTCTTGTTCAGAAAGAGATACGTAAGGATATCCAAGAGATAATAGACATGCTGAAAATAGTCAGATACTCAGTGAAACTATAAGCTATAAGAAAAAATTCAGTAGATCTTTAATCCATCTTCTCAATGGTGCAAGTTACTTGGTATTTCTCCTTTAGGTATAGCATGTTTCCCATAGTGTAGTGCTTTAGGCATGATTTCTTTTTTTTTTAAAGTGTTGATGAGATGAGACCTTCCACATTCTACAGTGTTTTACCAGTTCCTTTATCCATCGTTTGCCTGTGGTTGCACAAACTGAAGCATAACTATGTAGAAGATGTTTAGATAGCTGTTTTCTATACGTTTACCAGCCTGCTTTGCCAGCATCTTTCTATTTAGGAGGAGCTAGGACACAGAAGAGCTCTTCAGTCTACTTGGAAATATGTATCTCCTGTTGTCCAGAGCCAAAACTTTCAGAGTTATTTGTGAAAGTGAGATTTGACAGAATGAGTTATTTTTCCATCATTGTTCTGAAATGAAGATCTGTCACACAGGTGATAAACTAGCATTTTTAAGTAAAAGCCTGAAACAAGACCTGCAAGAAAGCTTAATATCAGTCCATGCTAGTTAGAAGTACAATGCAAGAACTGTTGTTCACTAGTTATCAAGCCTGTGAAATCTCTTGTGCTTAGAGAAGGCAAGAGCAATCTTCTGTTTTTCCTTTAGGAATTGTTTGGGCAAAAGTGACTCAACACACAAGCCTGGCAGTAGTAGCCATGTATATCGAAGCTGGAAACACGGGATGCTTTGGAGACTAGCTTGAAGGAGTCGCCTTTTAAATGAACTCTGCAGCAGAATATTCTTTACAAAAAGAGTTTAAGCTACTGAAGACTTTATCCTGCCAGGAACATTCAGTTAACTGAAGAAGCTGTTTTTTCTTGAGATGTAAGATGAATTATTCTACATTTCAATTTATTAGTTACTAGCTGAAATTTATTTGTTATGTTTGGATATTTTTGACATTTCAGTTTTGGTTTCTGCTTTTCACTTTTGTATTGAAGACTTAGTATTTAAACCTATTGTTTATAACGGCTTTGAATTTCATTTATTCCACAGCTGACTTCTGTTGTCTCTATTTCTAAGCAGTGTGTCTTTAGGGACATGCACAACATCCCACAAAATGGTATAATCTGTTTTTTATGCTACTTCTAGTATTCCACAGAAACTAAAAAAAAAACAAACCCAAATCTAAACTGAACTACAACACAGTCAATTCATTACAGATTTTCTGCTAAGTATTCAGTAAATTGTCAAGTATTTATTTTCATTATAAGCATATTTTTCACAGAGCAGAAGCAGAGCCATTTCTGGCAGACTGAATTAAATGCATTTCACTTGAATGTGGGGTAAAAAAACATTGTCAAGCTTTCTATGAAAGCATTATTTTCTAGTAATAATTTATTTTCTGGATAAGCTTTCTATGAATGTCTTTATATTTCTATACAAATATGGGCACGTTGTTCAGTCTACATGTAATTAAAACATGTATTAACTGAACACAAAAAAAATGTGGAAATATTTTTTCTCTTTTTTTCTTCATATTGCCTGAGCTGAAAAATTTACTACTCGCTACTCTCAGTCATGCACTAGTGCATTTCATTTAAAATTTTAAAATGTTTTTATAGAGTGAAGGCTAAAAAAAGCCTCTGAATTCCACTTTCCAAGGACTATAGCAATGATCAGGTGTATTTGTTCAGAAAAACTGTTACAGGCGTGGATTTTTTTTCCTAGACTAAGGTTGGTTGATAACAATTCCATTTAATCTTATAGCTACTCTTCTTAATTACTATGAAATTAAATAACATGCACAGTCTTCATTTCAAAACAGAATTATTATGAAAAGTGCTTAAACTTCTTTGGCTTATTTACTCAACCATTATCTGAAGGAAAAATATGTTTTAAGCAAGATATTATTTTCATTCAGGAGTGTGGAAAATTCCCATATTCTGTTTGTAATTCGTAATTTGTCAGCAAGACAGTCTGCTTTATGATGGCTGTATGCTAAAGCCAGTAATTGAAAGGCTGGCAAATATTTAGTGTTAATGAAGCACTAACAAGCAAAATGTATGTATCAAATAAAAATATAAATAAAAGAGAAATCCTGGATATATGAAACTGTTCATGTGCTTCACTGTGTAAATATACTTAGACGTGTTTGTACATGCACATGTTTACATGCATGCATGTAGACTTGTAAATCACTGAGCTATATTCAAGTATATCCTCTGCTCATTTGTTGTAGTTGCAAAGACTGTATGGGAAAGACCCCAAAAGATTACAAAGAATTCTTTTTCTGTTAGTTCTCCATAGCTAAAAAAGAGGACAAATATCTTTTTACCCAATTTATTGTTTTCATTTTATTTTGCACATTGGCACAGAAAAAAATGACCACAACTGTTATGGTCTCCACAGTCAATGTGTTAGAATAGTTTTTTTAACAGCTGTGGTATAGGAAGATGCGAAGATGTATTTTGATACGTTTACTAAACACGGTCCTGTGAACACTGAAAAATTTGCAAGATTTCAAGATTTCTGAAAGAAAACATTTTTTGTGTGTATTTGCAACTCCGTTTTCAGTCAGCGTAAATATATTACCTGAGAATTTTCTGAAGGATTTTATGGACTTGCAGTCAGACATTCAACTCAGAGAAAAAATTGATCGTCTCCTTACTACACTTTTATAAACCGTATCTCAGCAGAGAGAAATATCTCTCTCTTCACAGTCATACCTTACTTATGTCATTGTTTTTTTTGCAGTACGTACATTTGTGAACAGCTGTTTTCAAGGATGAAGCATAGGAAGAGTAAAATTAGATCAAAACCTCTGACGGGCACCTTGAGAGCTCACTAAGAATTGCAACCACTTACATCAAACCAGGGACGGATGTGTTAGTTTCACAAAAACAAGGACAAATATCCCACTCAATAGTTTCATATTTTTCTTGCCCTCTTTCCTTTTCTTCACGTTTTCAATAAAAGACAAAAAAAAAAAATAAATAAAAGGACTCTTCTTACTTACATACATTAAATATATTATATATTTTATATGCAGCCCAAGACAATTTTTTTTCACTCAGTGTAGTCCAGGCAAGGTTGGATGCCCACTCTCTTCGTAGAAAAAATAAACCTGGTGACAGGCTGTGGCTGGAGGACTTTTTTTTTTGCACTTTTGACACCACACCGAGTGTAACTGAATATTGACAGTCAATTCTTTGAGCTTGCATCTACTGGGTGTGCAACTTAAATTGATTACTGCAGAAGCGTTAAAAAAATTTAGTATTATCATTTAATTTTTTATTAAAAATTTTTAGCCACAGCGACCAGAATGACTCATAGAAAACTTAATGATTTCTGGTTGAGACTGAATTCTTCATGTGTTGCTGCATTATATTACATAGGTTTGACTCTTTCTTTGCATGTGTAACTCAGCTCCTACATTCAAAAGAAAATTATTAATGACTTCAGCAGAATCGAACTTCCTTTCAGGTGGAATGCTATGCCTATCAAATATGGCCAGTCTAAAACTTTTATGTATTCATTTTAGTCATCAGTGCTTGACTGTTAAAAATTATTTGTTTACTATTGTTATAACTTGAGAATGTTTTCTATGACATTTTGAAATGAGATTGATCTTTATTTATGTGATAAATAGGAGCTTAATTCTGTCAATTCTAGACTTAATTAACTGTTCTAAGTAAAAATAAATAAATAAATAAATAAATAAATATATTCCACTAGCATGAATTGCAACAACAGCTGGATTAAGTTATAACACAAAAATAAAAGTATCTGCTCAGTGCTTTGAGGGAAAGAAAAAACATTTCGCTCTGCTGTTTTGCCAAATTGAACTCCCCCATGCACACAAGCATAACTTAAATGTTTTACATCCACTCAAATATTTTAATTTGAACCAATACAATAAATCTTATATTGCTATATTTTTTTAAAGATACAGGATGTACTGTGATTGCCAGTTCTATATGTATTTCACTATTTGCAGACATATATGAACTCTTTAAAATATTTTTGTTAAGAAGTACTTGACAGTTATTAGGCAGCAGAGTTATAGTAGTTGCATTTATTTTGATGAAATGTAGGGTAATATCGTTTTGCTTATACGTATACCTTTGAAGCAATAAGTATTACTAGGGAACAATAACTTGCTTTTGGAAGCAATCTTTGTTTGTTTATTCCCTTTCTCCTCGTCCTTTCTATCAGTTTGATTTTTTCCTGACTCTCTTGGAGGTTATATCATACATGCTTAGTTGTTCTTAAAGTACAAAGACATTGATAAAAATTCTGAAAGGGAACAACCATTTATTTTAGTTTGCTCTTTTATGTTTTACAGTAGATTTTAGAAAGTCACTTTCAGTCTTTTTTGTTGTTGTTGTTTTTTTTTTTTTGGTCAGTGGATTATAAACTGAAGATGTAGAAATGGATTGTTCTTATTCATTCTAACTTATGATTTTTCTTGGGTTGAAAACACTTTTTTTTGGATGCCAGAAATAAATGTCTGCATAATTATCCCACACTTTGACATTTATTTCCAAAATTCTAAATTCTGTGTCTCCAAAAAGTCAGCCCAATTAAAAGTAAATAGAAAAGTAAAAGTAAATGAAAAAAAAAAAACAACCCAAAACCTGTGGAGATTTCCTTGAGTTTTTGGCTGGGAGAAGTGTGACCCTTTCTTCATTTTGAGTAGAAGTAAACAAAAATAAAATGAAAATTAGTGTTTTAGTTGGTTTTATTTCACAAAAGCATTTATTATTTTATGTTTCTGCTATAAAAAGTATAATTATTTTGCAGGTTTAGGATACTGGAAAGATAATGGATAATGGAAAGAGAGGAAGGCAGGAGGGAAGAGTAGGAGAGAGAAAAGTAAGAGGAGATAAAGGAAGGAGAGAGAAAGAGTGAAGAGATGAGCTGAATGAAGAGAAAGGGTAGAGGAAAAGGAAAAATGAAAGGAAAAGAGAAACAAAAATAAGAAAAGAGAGAAAGAAAAGATGTCCATGGCCAGCTTTTAGTAGTGGATATCTGCAGAGGTGGCCTTTCTGATTTTTGTTTGTTTTTTTCCCCCCTTTTTATTTTAAGTCTTTGTTTCTCACTACGCAAATCTATCTTAATGTGCAATAAATTAATTTTCCTGAAATTAAATCTGTTTTGCCTGTGATGCTAACTGGGAAGTGATCTGCCCATCTTTATCTTGAGCTGTGAGTTTTTCATCTTCGACCTCTTTAATGTTGAGAGATTAAGTGAGTGGCTGGGTGGGCACTTATCTGCTGGACAAGGCTAATCCATCACAAATGGAAAGAGAGAGAAAGCAACAGAGAAGAGGAAGGGGAACAAAAAAGAAAAGAGATGGAAGAGGGAGAAAAAAGGAAAAGGATAGAGAAATGAACTAAAAGAGGAAGGGAGAAAGAAGAGAGGGCATACAGGGAAGGAAAAGAGTAGATTAAATTAAAAGACGAAGGAAGGAGGAAGAAGGAACAAAAGGAGAGAACAAGAAAGGAAAGAAAGACAGAAGGGAGAGGAGAGGGAAAGAAGAGAGCAGAGAAAAAGGGAAGAGAAAATTGAGGAGGGTGAAATAATAAAGCAGAGAGATGCAGAAAGAAGGGGACAAGGAGAAAACGGGAGAAAGAAAAAGAAAAGAAGGAGAAAAAAAAGAAAAAGGAAAAGGAAATAAAAGAATAATAAGAAATATATGCAACTCCATTGTGTCCAAGGAATCTGCGCCTTCATACTGTAACCAGCAAAGTCAGAATTTTTAATGAACTGGGTGATATGAAATACTGGTATGTGGTAAGCAAGACCCTGGAAATCACTTCCTAACAAGTAAAAGCAATACAATCCTTATTTTAATACATAATTCAGCTTTGGTGGCATCAGCGTACGTATATTCTTTTGAGGTAAAAGAAAAAATAAATCCATGGAAACTGTAATAACTAAAAACATTCTTACTGATTGTGAAAATTGATTACTCTGGCAGATGGATGATGCAGCTGAAGTGCTGTGATTGTCCAGGCTCCAACAGGCCAGCGCGTCGGCACATGTCAATTTTTAAGACTGACCAAAGTTAATAGAACAATTTAATTAGGATAACTCAGACTTAATAAAATTCTTGCTAGTGAAAGTAAAGAAAGAAAGATAAATTACTTGTAAGTTCTGCATAGCAATTTGTTTTTAAGCTTTCCTTTCGAGGAGAAAAATATATTTTTAATAAAGTGATCTCTTATTAAAGTCCAGAGGCTTGATGTTATGTAACTTATTCAATATTTAAAGATTTCTGAACTGAAAAAAAAATCCATAATTCTAATAATATGTAAACAGTATTTTTAAACTGTGCAGTAGTTACTGAGCTTCACTCAGCAGCACTGGTGGATTATTTCATTTAAATGGTTACGTATTGCTTTAAGATGCAAGCCTTTATAGCACTTAACAACACGTTCTAATTTATTAATTTATATTTCCTGGACAGGAAGGTGGGAGGAGGTGTCTGTACACCTAATTTTATAAATGTAGTTGTGATTCGTTTTAATGATGGCAGCTGGAAAACTGCAGTGGAATCATGTGAGAGTGGGGACACTACTTACGGCTCAAGTAGAAAAGCTTGAGGTTGCACAGAGCTCCTTCAAGCCTACCTGGTAACCCCGGTGGAAACTGAAAAAGTGGGATTTCCACTGAAAATGGTAACTGCTCTACCGAGGTACAACTGCTGCTGGCATAACTTCAGAGTGATGCATGTCACTGTCACCTCTGTGGTAGCACAAGTCCCTGCCGTGGGTGCTAGGGAAGGCTGGAGATTTTCCTTGTTGGTCAGTGGAGGAGCATGGCTGGAAGGTGTGGCTGCATCAGGATTGCATCTGGTTGTACCATGTGGAATGGGTGTCTTGGTCAGCCTCCTGAACTAAACATGGCCCACAGTGGTTTTCTGGCTACATTTTTCTGCATCCTTTCCCTTTTTCACTGTATAATAGAGTTAACGAAGCTTCCTTCAGATGCTGTATGGGCTTGCTCTGTGGGTGGTGCAGCGGCTCAGAAGTCCTGCTGTTCTTTTGCAGTACAATTTGTCACTGTTTCAAGTCTGCAGCAGTGACAACCAGTATGGGACCTAGCAGTTGTGGCAGCTTCCAGGCTTCCTCTTCAAGAAGCTTCAGTAAACATCTGGGAGCTGCTGCTTCTGGGACTAATGGTGGGTCGCTGCTGCAATTTACAGCCAGCCTCTGGAGGTGTTTGTCAGCTCTTATTGACAAGCTTCTCTTCGCTGCTCCCTTATGAACTGATTATGAACTACCTATGCATTTTGACTTCAGCTAATTTGATCATGCAGTGTCAAACAACTATTTGATGAGCATTTGAGGAGCAGCTGTAGAATTAGTAGGCAAGAGTGCAGCTCCCAGAGGCAGCTGAAACAGACTGGTAGTTATCACAGCAGTTAGTACAAGAGGGGTACAGTGGCGTACAGGAAATCAGTTCAGAATTGTATGGGAATGTGATGGTACTGATGCGCCACAGGGCATGGTCAGCAACAGCTGTTCCTGGCACATGAGAGGCCTTGACCTGAAGAGAGCTCTGGATCTTTTGCTGCTTCAGAGAGTGCACCAAGACTGGTGGTGCAGAGGACTGGATGTGCTCTCTGCTCAAGGTAGATGAGTGCTCTGAAAGAAGCTGAAAGGATAGGGTCTCCAAGAGCTGTAACAATCCTTCTCCTCTTCTTACACACACGGGATGTGCTCTCTGCTCAAGGTAGATGAGTGCTCTGAAAGAAGCTGAAAGGATAGGGTCTCCAAGAGCTGTAACAATCCTTCTCCTCTTCTTACACACACGGGATGTGCTCTCTGCTCAAGGTAGATGAGTGCTCTGAAAGAAGCTGAAAGGATAGGGTCTCCAAGAGCTGTAACAATCCTTCTCCTCTTCTTACACACACGGGATGTGCTCTCTGCTCAAGGTAGATGAGTGCTCTGAAAGAAGCTGAAAGGATAGGGTCTCCAAGAGCTGTAACAATCCTTCTCCTCTTCTTACACACACGGGATGTGCTCTCTGCTCAAGGTAGATGAGTGCTCTGAAAGAAGCTGAAAGGATAGGGTCTCCAAGAGCTGTAACAATCCTTCTCCTCTTCTTACACACACGGGATGTGCTCTCTGCTCAAGGTAGTAAGTTGACAAGGAGAAAAGCTCCAAGAGGAGGCAAGGAGTCTGTGCAGCATGGTAGTGATCAAACAAGAGATCAATAGGATCTTTGCAAAAGCAAGAACCCGAGCCCCATACTATGGAGGAGTGGCAGCTAGAGATTATATTAAAGTAACCTGGGAATAGAAACTGCTGAGATTGGGAAACTGGAAATTTATGACTGCTGGCAATAGAAGGAAGATTCTCAACTCACAGAGAAGGACAGGCGTAGTATTCTGGAAGGAGGTGAGCAGAATTGTCAGGGGAGACATGAAAGCCAGCTGAAACCTCTCCAAATGTGTGTAAGAAGATGAGAAGGAGTGTTACAGCTGTTGGAGACCCTATCCTTTCAGCTCCTTTCAGAGCACTCATCTGCCAGCCTGGTGTACAAAAAGGCTGAGGGAAGCTGTTCTGCCCTCCTTGGTGAACAAGAATGGCTCATTCCAGTCTTCAGGAAGTTGAACGCGTGTGGCAGAAAACTGCTAAGAATGAGCAAGGGAGATCAGTGCATGTTGCTCACATTGACTTAGCAGGGCTTTTGACATAGCTTGCCATGTTGAACTCGCTAAATTTTTGAGACATGCTCAGGTGGATGAAGAACAACAATAAGTTGGATGGAAATTTGCCTGGACTGTATGGCCCAAAGGTGCAAAATCCACGTGGTGGCCGGTTACTATGTGGTGTTACCCAGGTGTTGGCACTGAAGCTGTTATTGCTGAAGGTTTCTATGAAAGATCTGGATGTTGGGATAAAGAGTGTTTTCAGCATGTTTGGGTCAGATGGGTTGATGCACCAGAAGGTTGGCCTGCTGTTCAGAGGGACTGAGACAGTAGAGAAGTGTACTTTCAGGATCCTTATGAAACTCAATGGAAGAAAGAGCAAATTTCTTTATCTGGAAAACAGTAACCTATGCAGCAGCACGGAATCATAGAACAGCACAGATTAGAAGGGATCTCAAAAGAACATCAGGTCCCACCTTTTGTAGAAACGAGAGCCTAGCTGAGATAATCTAGCTTGCTATTCAGTCACATCTTGAATTCTGCCAGTGATGAGAACTCTACCATATCCCCATGGAGGCTGTTCCAGTGATTAGTTATTCTTATAAAAAATTTCTTCCTGATACCAAGATGAAGCCTTCATTCTAGTGTAATGTAAATTGTACCTACTCCCCATTGTCTTCTCTGGTGGCTCCTTGTGAAGACAGAGCCTTCATCCACTTTTTAGCCACACTTCAACTACTGGAAAATTGTGATGAGATTCTCTCCTCGCCTTCTCTGCTGGCTGAAAAGCACCAATCTCCTTCAGTCTTCTCTCACAGAGCATGTTCTCCAGCCCTGGAACAGCATAATCAAAGTTTTGGGTTCCCCAGTACAGGAAAGACATTGTCGTGCTGAAGCAAGGCCTGTAAAGGTCCACCAAGGTGGGTGGAGGTCGGAGATACGTTGTATGAGGAGAGGCTGAGAGAAGGGCTTGTTCACACAAGAAAAAGGAAAACCTGGGGAGATCTCATGGCAGTCCACAGCTAACTAATGGGAGGGTGTAGAGAAAACAGGCTGTTCTTGGAGGTTGTGCAGTGATAGCACGAGAGGCAACAGACATAAGGTGGAACATGGAAAATTCGGATTTGATACTAAGAAAAATATTTTCCCAGTGAGAGCAGCTAAGCACAGGAGGAGAGTGTCCAAAGAGACTGTGAGGGTTTCATTTTTGGAGATTGCACAAAACTGAGCTGGAGGGATCCCAATCCAAGTGGCTGTGTTTTGAGCAGAAGGTTGGACTGGATGACTTCTGGAAGTTCCTTCCATTGCAAATTAGCTATGATGATGCGAGTGTGTGAACCTTGGTGCTGTTGAATGTTCTTAAAAATAGCTGTGTGTGTATTTTGCGTTTGACTAACCAGTAATGTGTTGATAACACACGGAATATTCCTAAAACAGTACTAGAGAAAGTTGTTGTGGAGGCTGGCCAATTAAAAAGCCAAATTAAATAAGAGAACTTGGGATAAATTCATAGAAGTCCCTTGTGTAGTATGATTAAATTTTAGAAACCAAAAGGCATTTGGTGATTACTGACTATGTCTTGTTCAGCATAGACACTTTACTTTCCACATTAACTGTATTTTAAGAGTAAACTTCACCCAACTTGAAGCCAAGAATATTTGGAAGGGTGTTTTTTCTTTTTTTCTTTTTTTTTGCCTTTTTTCTTTTTTCCTTCTATGCATTGCACATTTTGTAGCAATGTTTTTCTTGGGCTTAGTCCATTTCTGATTGTAGAACAGTCATTACTTCATTTTTCTAAACATATGTATTTAAAACCCACTAGGGCTCGTGAAATCTGATACTAAAATAAGACATCGTGTATATCAAAACCCTGGTTTCTTTAAGAAAGCCATGTCTTAACCTCTACTCCAGAGTTCCTTTCATGTGAGAGGAATTCGTTTTTTCTTTCCTGTATAATTTTGTCCTTCATGCTGATCTTTGGTATTAGAGTAGAAAATGAAAAGTGGACTACCGGTTTTTAATGAGACCAGTTAAAACTATTAAAAGGAAATATGTTATTGAGAGAGAAAAGAAAAAATAACATATTCTTGCAAACAAAGTAGCTGTCAAGAAAGAACTATATTATTTGATCAACTTACAAATTCTTTACACAAAGAAATCAAAGTTTCTTTCAAGTTGTGTTGAATGAGGAGGGTGTTCTCGGACCAGAGGACACTGTAGCTGTTGTGACCACCTCTGATGCATGTGGATCTCTTGTTCTTTTGGTATAACTTTCTTTTTGAAACACTTTTCTTTTAGAAGGATTTCTAAAGGTACTCTTCTAATCTTTGCCTGTGTCTTTGAAAAACACATTTAAATGCTTCCCCTCACTTTGGCTAGTATTGCTTTTTCCTTGTGTTATTTGTTCTACATCTAACAAAATGGGAAGGATTCAAAGGACAGGAATGCCTTTTACTGTACAGCCTTTCTTTGAGATTTTTCTTCTCGAAGAGGAGAAACCTGAGGTTTTCCCAGGTGTTACAAAAACACGGAGAAAGCGTAAACATTCACTGTAAAACATCTCATTTTCTTTGTGGTTGAAGAACGCTTCTTACCATATGTACAAATCTTTTGAGGAGGTGACATGGTGTTACAAGCATACTTTTTAGAAAACTAAAGATACTTGGAGTGACAGACTCAGAGGACTGACTAACTACGGACAAGGATAATCAGCAAAAATAGTAACTAGTGATATCTAAATTTCAGGGAAGCATGTTTTGTAATGCTCTGTCTGCAGTTTCTAATGTGATATTGTTAACGTGGTTTTTCCTAGAGGAAACATGTGTCTTGATAAGTATTAACATTTTTTTGTTTGTTTGTTTTTTTGTTTAAAAAAAATATTTTAAGGAAAAAACATGGCAATAGCTATTTTCACATGCTGTGTAAAATTTAGGAACACTTCAGATTTTATACAAGTTCTGTAATTTTTGAATAAGGCTTTCTTGTAAGAGAAACCAGTTTATTAAACCAAAAAGAAACCTAGCTGGTATAAAAACCACTGAGATTGTCATGAACTTTAGTTCCCGGACCTTTTTGTTTTATTGTTTTAGATGATTTATAACAAACATTTGGTTTTACCATGGAAGGACATTTTTATTTATTTTTTTTCTGGAACATGAATTTGGCTGTTGTCATCCGGTTTGACAATGTGAGAGGTTTTTCC
This sequence comes from Odontophorus gujanensis, assembly GCA_013399175.1. NCBI lineage: Eukaryota > Metazoa > Chordata > Aves > Galliformes > Odontophoridae > Odontophorus > Odontophorus gujanensis. The sequence goes on along the minus strand of VXAB01005937.1, from coordinate 93,643 downwards.
AGACTTACCAAGGAGCTGCAGTCCATTTTCCTCTAGATATTAGAAAGATTATTGGTGTTGTAGAATACCAGAACTCATGTCATAGAATTATACAGTGGATGTCCGAGTTTCATACCACAGAGGGTTCTCTAAATATAATAGTGGAAATGCTGAACCAAACTCTTAGCTAAGGAGAGACAGTGAGAAGACAGTTGGCTAGTCTCGTATGATAGCTTTGCTTTACCAAGAAACATATGTATCTTACTGGATTGTGTGGTCAGCGGGTGAATTCGTCACTGAGATTTGGAGCAGCATTTTCTATTGTCCTGCTCAGAAATGCAAAGAATATCCTTGCATGATGCTTGGCTTGAAGGTGTATCAACAGTCTGTGGGCTGGTTCATCCCAGTTCTGTGACTACTAGGGTGGGGGAACCACAGACTCACGCCCTGGGGAAAGGGGAAGGGGTAAAAGTGAAAGGGTAGGGAGGTGGCCCTAAAAACAGAACAGCAATAACAATCTGAGGAGGAAAACTAATTTACTAAATAAGACATCAGAATGCAAAAATAACATAATTGGAATTGAAGCTAGTAAATCAAGTAAAATGAGAGAAAGTGTGTCCGAAACCGAAGGCCTTATGCTAAAGATAAAGGCAAGATGGCTAGGGAACCTCCACTGCTGAGATAAACAGCAAAAGAGGAAGTCTCTGGGACTTGTGTGCAGTTTTATCTTTCCCTTTAGGTGGAAAGCAGGAATGCAAAGTCCTCTGGGGTATATAGTTCTCTTCTGAGAGACAGGTACCCGGAAATTCATAAGTCCACGGACTTAGAGCATTAACTCTTTAACTCCCAGTGCCTCACATGATGTTATGATACTGATAACAAAAATCAAAACCATGACAAGATGGTATTCACACTAAGTTCCTCTCCAATATTGATCCAAATTATTTCACATTTGAAGTGCAATGAAGAGATTTATTTTCTTTGTGATATACCAACTACTTCATTCAACTGTGATTCCAGCTGCTTGTAACTCCCTCGCAAGCTACTGTAGGCGAGGTTCAAGTTCTCTAAGTTTCCTGCTTTAGAAGTCACTGCTTGGGTTAACTTCAGTGAAAGCTGGTAGGTACGCTTTGCTAGCTGGAGGCAGGCGTGAGGTATCTGTGATGAGTGTGTTATGTTTTGGCATGTCTGTACTGGTCTTTGTTCTTTTTTTTCCATCACACTAATAAATCTAGTGTAGAAAACATAGAAGTCTGTGTAGAGGCTGAATATGAAGCAATTTCAGCAGTATGCATGCAATCATTCCCCATCATCTTCTGGATTTTGCTTCCATTTTGCAAGACTTTTTGGCCAGATCAGCTGTCTCAGTCTGTTTTGTTGCCTGATAGCAGTAAGATCTCTCATCTACTTAATCAGCTCAAACATAGCAGCCATGCTTATGATGTTATGAGGCTGAAAGTCAGGTGTTACGCGTGAAGCATGAATAGGAGCAGAGATCTAAAAATTTCTTTAGGGTATTGCCCAAATGAGAACAGATCTGATGTTGATTTTTGACAAAATGCAAAAATAGATTTTTAAAAAGAAACTTAAAAATTAACACAAAAATATTTTAAGAAAATGCATTAGCTTTCTTTTGAAATACTTCTAAATATTCAGTTGAATCATAGAATGGTTTGGGTTAGAATGGACCTTAAAGATCATGTTGTTCTAACCTTCCAACTGTGGGCAGGGCTACTACCCACCAGCTCAACCCAGGGCTCCATCCTTCCAGCCTGGCCTTGAATGCCTCCAGAAATGAGGCACCCACAGGTTTTCTGGGCAGCCTGTGCCAGTGCCATCACCTTCTGAGTAAAGAATATCCTCCTCAATCTTTTCTAATTTAAGCCGTTCCCACTTGCCCTATCACTATCTGCCTGTGTAAAAAGTTGCTTTCCCATTTGTGTATAAGTCCCCTTAAGTACTGGAAGTCCACAGTGAGGTCTCCCTTGAGCCTTCTATTCTCCAGGCTGAACAAGCCCAGCTCACTTAGCTTTTCTTCATAAGAGAATTACTCTAGCCCTCTGATCATCTTGTGGCCCTTCTCTGGACCTGCTCCAAGAATTCTTTGTCATTCTTGTGTTAGAGAGGCTGAACAAGCCCAGCTCACTTAGCTTTTCTTCATAAGAGAATTACTCTAGCCCTCTGATCATCTTGTGGCCCTTCTCTGGACCTGCTCCAAGAATTCTTTGTCATTCTTGTGTTAGAGACTGCAGGCCTGGACACAGTACTCCAGATGGGGCCTCACAAGGGCAGAGCAGAGGGGAACAATCACATCCCTCTCCCTGCTGGCCACCCCTCTTTTGATGCAGTTCAGGATCCAGTTGGTCTTCTGGGCTGCAGGACCACACTGCTGGCTCATGTCCAGCTTTTCATCTATCATCTGCAAGTCTTCCACAGCACTGCTGTCAGTGAGCTCTTCTTATGTATAGACATGCATAGGATTGCCCGAACACCCAAATGCATCATCTTGCAGGAGATTCCTGTTGAATCTCATTTGGTTCATAAATTGGGAGAACTTATATTAAGATAAAAATTTAAATGCAGTTTATTCAAACAGTATAAATAGTATTCTACTTGTATGCACTTCAGATCCTATAAAACCTTACCAAACAACTCTTTAAAGGTTAAGATTTTATTTATTATGCCTGCGTTTATTATTTAAGCGGTTAAGATTTTAGATCATAACTGGATTTGACAGTCACACCTACTTGTAGGTATTCAGTATTTTTTGTAGTGCAAATTAGGAGTCCTTTTATAATTCAGAAGCTAATTGGAACTTCAAGAAGAAAAATGTTTTTTTCTTGTTCCAATTGATGAGTAAAACTTTGTGTGAAAGGCTGAGATCTAGCAGCTCAATGGTTTTACTAGTCTTCACAGAAAACTAATAGATGTTTCCCTAGCTACCTACTACTTATGTAGTAAAACATAATGTTTTTATTGTTTAATAAATATGTCTGACTACATAATATTTTGAAAAGTCTCCTTTTTTTTTTTAATACCCAGTGTCTTTAGTGTGTTTTAATTCAATATTTAAAAGCCAATGTTCTAATCAAATTCCTGTTTCCTTCCAAAAATAGCTTAACATGCTTTTCAGCTTTTAGTAAGATGTTGTTGCTATTTTAACATCAGAAAATACAATTATGAGGTTTAATTATTGTAAGTTAAGTTAGATAATTGCTGCATGTATATATAGTCTTCTGATTAGCATAAAGTAATACTACATTAAAAGTCTATCTATTTGCTGATTGAGTTATTTTAATTATTTCAAGCAATGAAAGAATTAACCTCCCAGTAGGAAAACAAATAAAAAAAATACTAAAGCAAGCTTTAAATTAATTGTTCAAATCAAGTTTTCTGTTTGATAATTTAAATCGGTTTAGTTTGGATTAACACATTTAGTTCAGGATTTTGCTGTCTGTTCAGTTCAAATGAAATTTTACCTGGAATACACAGGTCATATTTAACATTGAATGAGAAAATGAATTTACATACAGTTGTCTTGTGTAGAGATCCACAAAATATCTGGGGAAGATTTGGAATGAGGGCAAGACTTCAGTGTCATATTATTTGATTTATTTAGACTAACTTGAAGCTTTTGTTGTTGGAAAGCTTTCTGGTGGTCCTACTACTGTCCCGGTGTTGTAGTTTAACCTGGCAGAGTGGCTCAGCACCACACAGTCATTCGTTCACTACCACCCTTCCCAGTGAGATGGAGGAGAGAACTGAAAAATAAAGAGGAACTTAAGGGTTGAGATAAAACTATTTACTAAGATAGAGAAAAAGATAATATTTGTAATGTATATACGTGACTGAATGTAACAAGTGATGCTTAAGTAATTGCTCACCACAGCTAGCCCCTTGAGCAGTGGAAGAGTGGGATCAACTCCCAGTCTCTTCAAAACTCCTTCCATTTGATGTCATATGGTATGAATATCTCTTTGGCCAGTCTAGGTTTGCTGTCGTATTTCTGTTTCCTCCTAGCTTCTTGGGCCCTTTGCTGAGAATGGTTGATTCTTGGTTCTATGCAACACTGCTTAGCATAGAATAGAATCATGGAATCATAGAATCACTAAGCTTGGAAAAGACCTTCAAGATCCCAACTCCTACCTCACCACAACCTCCCTACAGTTAGTTGTAGATAGCAATAAGATCTCCCTTGAGCCTCCTCTTCTCCAGAATAAATAATCACAGTTCCCTCAGATGCTCCTCATAAGACTTATGCTCCAGACCCCTCACCAGTTTTGTTGCCCTTCTCTGAACACGCTCCAGGGCCTCAATGTCTTTCTTGTAGTGAGGGGCCCAAAACTGAGCGCAGTACTCGAAGTGGAGCCTCAACACTGCTGAGTACAGAGGGATGATCTCTTCTTTACTCCTGCTGACAACACTATTTCTGATACAAGCCAGGATGCCATTGGCCTTCTTGGCCACCTGGGCACTGACTCATGTTCAGCTCAATGTCAACCAGAACCCAACAAAAGCAACTATAAACATCGATGTGTTATCAAAATTGTTTTTCTTCTGGAACCAAAATGTAGCATCATATCAGACACTTTGAAGTAAACACTTCCATCCCATTCCAGCCTCTTAAATACAGATCAGTGTCTCAAGGTCTTTTCAGTCTCCCATTCAGAATCACAGAATTGTAGGGACTGGAAAGGACCTCTGGAGATCATCTAGTCCAAGCCCCTGCCAAAGCAGCTCCCTAGCCCAGGTTGCACAGGTAGGCGTCCAGGCGGGTCTTGAACGTCTCCAGAGAAGGAGACTCCACCATCTCTCTCTGCAGCCTGTGCCAGTGCTCTGTCACCCTCACTGTGAAGAAGTTCTCACACAGGTGTTCTTCTGTCTGGGTTGGGTTGGACAAGCTCACCTCAACCCCAGCGCCAGGGCTGCAGCAGCACTGCTCATCACGTATGGCTGTAGACAGGGCAGCAACTGCCTGTCTGAAAAAGTATATGAAGTCCCGGGCTTAACATTTCTATTTAATAAAGAGATAAAGAATCCTAGGAGGCTGTGTTGGACTCATTCTCAAGAGGTCATTCAATACCAGTGTTAAGACTGGGACAGGTTCCAGTATGTGAATCGGCCAGGACAGGTGTTTATTTAATCCTCTGATGAAAGTTATTTTACAAACTTCCTTGTCTCGTTCTGGTGTTGATTAAAACAATAACAGTTACTTTCACACTTCCAGACAACATGTGAACTTTCCTTGTCTTCCTCCAGTGGTCATGAAGAATATTTATCTCTCTTGACTTCCAAAAAGCGTTATGGTTATGCTTACTTTTATTCTACTGAATCACACAAATATGTTTTCTGCAACCTTTCCCCATAAGTTATATTTTCTTATTTGTTACCATGGTGTTCTTCTTTAGGCTTTCTACTTTTTGTCTACACTTCTTATTACGTAGTTCCAGCACTTGACAAGTATCCACTAGCACTTAACATAACCAAATATTTACTTCTTATGACTCTCAGATGGCAATCCAGTTGATCCATTCTGTTAATACAGTCGTGTTGCCATCATTACCTTCTGATTCATTTCACTGTGCTGGTGTCTCTCCCTTTGACTTGCCATGAATATCTGTAGTTTCAGTGTTTCATTTCATATTCTGTATAGCACTTACCATTTCTTTTGACTGATTTTCATGTTGCTGATTTTAACCTCTGTCTCCAGTTCACTGAGGTATCTCTAACTTTAGGTCTTTCTTTCAGGGTATTTGCAAACCCTTGATGTAATTTACAAGTGTGATAAGCCTGTTTCAGCTGTGTGACTTCCTATCAGGTCTAGAAATCGGTTATGGACCCTTTTGCTTTTACTTTGGCTTTGTGACTAATTATGGATCTGTGTGAGATGAGCAGATGGCTGCAGACAAAAATTAATAATCATATTTATGGCATTGAAGTGCCCCTTTTCCAGCAGTTGCAGTCCCATTTAAGATCCCAGGGGGAACCCTGGGAAGCTCTAGGAAGAAGCTGAGGGGCTTGAAGTGCTGGCTGCTTTGGGGATGGATGCTCTGTGTGCCCGGCTTCATGGTGCTTCCTTCCTCTGCCTGCCACACTGTATTGGTGGGACAGGCTGGCTTTAGGTATCTTGTTTTCTGTATTTAAAACATCTCATTTTCCAAGATCATCATTTTTCTCTTAGCAAGCAGTCCACCAAAGGCCATTGGAATTAAAAGTATTACCATAGAAGTTTTCAGGGTTTCTGATAAAAGTATGTGTTTGTGAAGTTTTAGATATACAAATAAATTGTGGTTTTTACTGCTGTTTGTACTTTTTTTTTATTATTATTTTTTTTGCTCTGGGGAGGGTGTCAGAGGAGAAAAGTAACAGAAATTTGTTCTTGCTGTGCATGTTTTTATAGAGCTTTCTGTGTGGTGGCCATTGAGGCTGAGTTGAGCTGTTGAGTTTGGCTTTAGGTAGCACCAGCTGCATGACCAGTAGAGGGAGCCCAGAATCACAAAATGTTGGATATTTTGGACTGGGGAGCTGGGCTGAGAATCTTGCTTTTATAATGGACTGGAATTTTGTGATGTTGTTTGAAAGGATGCTTGATTGCTTCCAACATACAGTGATTCTGAGAAAGAGCATATCTGAAACATTGAATTGCCTAATGTCTTTTAAATGATCAGATTGTATTAAGAACTTCTGTATTGTAAGGCTAATCAGTATTTTCTTTTCTTTCCTATGTTGCTGGTTGTTGTGACTCCGTATCACCTTTGCAGAAAGTAAGTAACTTTAAAAAAAAAAAAAAAACATGTTTCTAAAACTGTGTGGGTATAGGTATACTGTTTGTATAATATCAACATACCAGCAGAAAATGGTAAATTTTAAATACATGCTACAGGAGGTGACGCTATATATACATATGAGTTTTCAATCACAATGGTTTAAAGAAGTCTCACCCAAGAGATGATAAATAATATAGAAGTTCAGTTTCTGAAGGCTGTAGATGCTAAATATATTCCTCGTGTAGGCTATGGCAACAAAGCTTTCAGCATATTGGATTAAAATATGTTATGGCTATAAAAATTCACAGATATCAAGTTGCAAAGTAGGGAGTTTTTGTACCCAGTTTGATTTTACCAAATCAAAATTGAACCAATTTGGTGTGTTTAGAAAACTTTGGTGAAGTTGTGCAGCATTTCACATTCAGAGATACTCATAGCCTTTTATTTGACCATCTTTATCTGCTCTATTAATGTATACCAGCAACTCTTAGAAGAGTGAGTATGGGCTTAGGCTGGGGAGAATTTAGAAAGCATGCAATAAGTATTACATACTACCCTATGATTCAGACATCAGTCTGCGTCATGGGATCTTTGATTGCTGGGTTTTCTAAACGCTGTTCTTTGTGTTGTGATAACATGTACTGTAAGCATTTCCAGCAGCCCTTGTGGGTAATGACTGGGAATTTTAAGAGTGCCTGTGCTTACAGAATAGACAAATGACTGCTTAACATGGGTCAGAATAGCAGTGGTAGTGGACATCATGAGATTCCAGTTTGAGCTGCTAGCTAGCATCCGGATTACTGTTTTGTTTACAACTTAAGGACGTGTGCTTTTCTTGTGCCCCCTTATGGACACATGCAAGTCCACTTTTCAAGAAGAGTGGATACAGCCCCTTAGTTACAGGGCAAATTATTTCAGAATTGCAGATATCTTCATGAAACAAGCATAACAGTAGTTAAAGTACCTCTTGGCTCAGTGGCTGATTCAGATTTCTTTGTAAGTCAGAGTAGTTTCTATTGTCCACTTGCCAGTTGGCTCGACTTGGAAGATTAAGATATCTGCTGTGAACACAGTAGTGGTCATGAGATATTGCCAAATCCTCTATTCTGGGTTCATTCATCATGTATCATTTTAATTGCTTAATGATATCTAAAAATAAGAGAGGGATACAGAATTTCTACGTAGGGCTAGGGGAGTGAAGCAAATCGCTGTCTATGTGCATGCATAGTTTTATTTCTTGTTGATATACTGAGTTTGTCTTCCACTGCAGAGTCAGCAAGTTCTTTCCATCTTGCAGAGAAAGTCTTAATCTGTGATAATGTTCCACTAAAAAGATCCAAGACTGTGAGGGTCTAAACTGCCTCATGTTGTGTATGCTACCATATGGAAGAAATTATGCAGCTAGAACTGCTCTGTTAAATGCCTGTGTCTTTGCTTGTCAAACGTTAATACAATATGAAAAATGTGTAAAGAGAAGTATACTACATATTCCAAAACATTTTAAAGTAATTGTTAAATTCAATCGAAATGAAATCTCTTAGTATCTTCTGTGCTACTGTTAGTAGTATCATTATATTTCTGCAATACTTAGTTTTATATTATATTACAGTATTATATTAAAACCAGATGTGGAATTAGTTTTATTTGCTCCACAAAAAAGAAAAAGAAAACAAATTTTTTTTAGAGTTTTCATATTGAGTGGTCATATTTAGAATACTTACAAAATTCATTTCTGTTAAATAGCTGATGTGTTTATCAACTAGCAGCATCTTTACCCGTACTTTTGATTCTGGGTGTAGTAATGTGATATGCTGGGTGACCAATAGTAAATAAATTATATTGGACAGGCTGAAGTTATACAGAGAAAGGATTTCAAGCTTAAGGTACGAAGAATTAGGCTGGATATAAGAAAAAAGTCTTTTACAGTGGGAGTGGTGAGGCACTGGCACAAGTTGCCCAGAGATGTGGTTGATGCTCCGTCCCTGGAGACTTTGAAGGTGAGACTGGATCAGGCCCTGGGCAACCCGATCTGGTTGTGCATGTCCCTGTTCATTGCAGGGGAGCTGGACTAGATGACCTTTGAAGGTCCATTCCAGCTCTAAGGATTCTATCACTCTAGGATTCTCCCACATTATCTGTCTTGCCATTAAATTTATATATATGCAGGAAGGATGAATACTGTAACAGAGCCGTGTGAGTTAACACAGAGCATCAGCATACTGTGAAAGATGACACTTTCAGTCCTGTGATTTTCAAAAAGATGTTTTGTTACAATATCGCATTATAAAGAGCAGTTGTTTCTGATGGACTTCTGAAGCCCTGATCTTTCCTTCTAGTTGAGTACATAATTAATCCTAAAATACTTAGCTGCACGCTAAATTTAATGCAGGCATTGTTCCACTTAACCAAGTGGAATATATTTACGTGGCTCAAGATAAGCGTGCGTGCAGGCTGACGACCCCAGGGAAGAAGCACAGTTTCAGAGTCAGTCCCAGAGTATGTGTACAGGAGTCAGTAAACGAGGACAGAGATGTGACGGTGCATCTGTACATCTTGTAGTATCGTTTCATTTTAAAATTAAAATGAAATAAAACATTTCTGATATCAACTTTTCACAATTGTATGGGTGTATCCAGGGTAGAAACATTTGCGTTCTTTTTCTGCTATATCCATGCATATTTAATAAAGAGATTTGTGTGCAAGTATTCTTTTTGTCTTAACACATTGTGTTTCTATTTAAATAGTCCCTTAACGTGCATTCTGCAATGATATCATGTTTAATTACTACCTTGAGTCGGTCAATCTCTTAATCTTTAAAACAATTAAAATTAGGAAAGGTAGTGCTTCACAGAATCGTATAAACGTTCTTATATTTATGTATAGCAATGTATGCTGACTGCATTAAGCCAGGGGAAAGCTTAACTATATATCACTTATAATTTTAATGCGTTCTTCCTTGGCTCCGTATTGTTCTTTTGTTGCCTTTTATCCTATAGGATGCAGCTGCCCTTGAACTTGGTGCTGTTTTGATCATTCATGTGCAGCAGCCACATTGTCTGCAACGTTTTAAAAATGAAGCTTCATGGTGTTATTTACGAAGTAATTTCACATAAATATTTGGACTACGGTTCTCTTTAAATGTGGAGCTGGTTGCTGTATGAAGAAAAGCATAATTATAATTCACAGACTTTTTGCCTCGAGCCTAGGGGACAGATGCATATGATTAAGTTTGTAACTGGCCTGTTATTGTAATGTAGATGTTTTCAGCGTTGAGAGAATTAACGAAAAAAAAAAAAAAAAGAAAGCGAAAAAAAAGGAGTAAAAAAAAAAAGCCAGGCAGGCATGATTTAACAAAAAAAAAAATAGACTGAGGGAATAGTTTTACAAGACGCACTCAATCATGGACTGCTTTATTTTTGCACAATTTTATTTTTCAGTGGAACTTCTCCATTAGCTTGCCTGAATGCAATGCTTCATACTAACACCCGCGTAGGTGATGGAACATTCTTCAAAATCCCAGGGAAGTCGGGACTCTACGCTCTCAAAGTAAGTTTAAATGCTGTGAATAGAAAGTGCATAGTGCTATTAATCCTCTTTATGAATGTTTCAATAGATAGAAAGGTAAACAGATTAGATTCTTTGGAGAGGAAATGACCTGATAGTCCTACTAACTGCTTTCAGATGTCTTTTAAAAGGATTTATAATGAAAGTAAACACTGAATGTTTTATCCTAGAAAGCGTATACATGTTCTTGACTTTGGCATGTAGTAGAAAAAACATGCAGCTTAACTAAAATGCTGATTTTTCAGGGTTGTTCACAGAAAAACCATTGTTTTACGAACAGGGAGATGAAGATGATCACAGAATTTCTTGTTAAATAATTGTATTAATGTTTGATTTTTGAATAGTGAAAAATTGTTCGTGAGTCTAATAAAAATCAGCATTAAATTTCCTGCTTGCATCATTAGTTTTGACAGAGAATATAGTTACAGTGATGGAGTTTTGCCTTTGTGCTGTCTCTTCTGCTTTATTTGTCTTTTTTCGGTCTGTATTTGGGTATTTCTATGGATGACACTTTTTTTACTGTACGTGATCAAACTTAGAGGGGTTTAACAATCAAAGTGGAGGAATGTGAAGCAGAGGAGAGAAACTAGAGTGAGATTATCTGTTTGGCTGCCTAAATGTAGTTAATTAAAATTTGAAGCTGGAGGAAGTGAAAGGAAGGCTCTTCTGTAATTTGTGGCAGACAAATTACATGTAAGATTTTAAAAACGTAAAACCATATAGAGTTGTTTGCTCCTGATAACTAAACATTCTGTATCTGAGATCGAATGAATAGGTTTCCATTTCCTAATTTACTAAAATAAATGCTGTTGTTTTGCTTTAAATCTGGAGATATTCTTGGCACAAACCCAACTATTCACAATCACTCCCGTGCTCGTGAGCTCCAGTTTGCTTTAGCTATTTGAATTCAGGAAACAGGCAAAAGCTAAAAAGAAACATTAAAGGATTTGCGTTTTGCTGCAGCATTCTGGACACTCAACTCAAAGGCTAGGACTTTTAACAGCCAAACAGAGCTGTTTCTGTTAAAAGAATTTAAATAAATAAATAAATAAATAAGAACTGGAAGAACTTGCATCTAATTTGACAGTTTTTAAATATAAGAGTATGTTTTGACTTCACAAAGTAGCTTTGGTTTTACTTTGCAAGTTGTTTCATGAAAGTCTGTTTTTATGTTTTTCTGTGGAGTAACTCACAAGCATATTTCCTTTCATTCCTTTTTTTTTTTTTTTTTTTTTTTTAATGTAAGCATATGAGTATACTGCAGTAATCTATTTCTGGAGATGCAGCAGGATCATATCTGATTTTTTTTCATGTTAATTTTAGTTTTCTTTTTCATTTTAACTGCAGAAAGAAGAATCAACATGCCCCGCTGATGGAACATTGGATTTAGGATGTGAATCTGAGTTAGATGGCACTGAAATGGCTGAGACAAACAATAATAATGGAGAAGAAAATGGTGGTAGGTGTTTTAATTTCAATATTAAGATGACATGTTTTGGGGAGGAAAAGAAATAATATTGTTTTCCTAAGATTTTTCTGGTGTGGTTTCTAAAAAGTATAGGTAATGTTTTGCATGCAGTGGACTTTTCCTGAATGTCCTCTTAGCTTTTGTGGCCTTATAAAGAAAGCAAGGAACACCAAGTGCCTTAATTTGTCTTTGTCTTGTCAAAGGCAGTGAGTTAGGTGTGTACTGAGCAGATAAACTTTTTGTTTAATATTTTGTTGTAGGTCCCATAGCTATTGAGTAATTTGCCCTGTAGACTTTAAACTTGTAGTGAACAGACGCTGGTATATCTCACTGACTTCAGCGTGGGCAAGTAGGGTCCCTCAGTACTGTTTGTGGCTACAAGACAAAATTTTTTATATTTTTTTCTTTCAGATTCTCCTGAATTCTGTGTTTCCATAAAAACGTGGAAGTTTTGAATCTTGCCTGTGATTTTTTTTTCTTTGAAATAATGGCAAACAGAAATATTGTAGGGATTTGAAAATGCCTTAGAGATCCTTTTTTTTTTTTTTTTCACTTTTGCAAGGTAAAGATTGTACATAAAGAAATTGCATTTTTTTTCAGTCATCTAAAATGACTTTCAAGTAATAATAATGAATATTCATATTTGAGGTACACTCAGGTAATGCTTGTGAAGTGAGCACTTTATGTAAAAAATAAAACTTCGCAGGGACTCTGAAATAAACTTGCCCTTTTCCTTTATTGTTTCTCATCTGCCCACCTGCTTAGAAACTGTCCCAGGGCTGATGTGCAGCCTTCTGTTTTGTCTGACTTCATGTATGCTGAGGAGGTGTCCTGTTTACAACAAGGACATGGAAAGGCTCAGTTCCTGGATTTTTTTTTTTTTTTTTCTACTACAGGTTTCCTGTTTGATCTTGGGTGACTTGCTTGGCTTCGGTGTTATAGCTGTGCAGGATTGATACTGTTAGCACTGCTCATTAGTAGCAGTGAAAAATCACAAAATGCTCTGTGATAGGAATAGCAAGCAGAATTACCTAAGCCACATTGCTTTGAATCTGCTGGTGAAGTTATGAAGCCTGACTGAAAAACAACAGTCGTGAATTATTAAATAACTACTATTTTTTTTCTATGGTTATAAGTGAAGTGTTTCTTTGTGTATGCAGTCTACACTGTATGTATGAAGTGTACATAAATATTTGTGGTTCTTCAATTGTCCCCATCTAAGATTCAGACAATTAGTTGATGGACACTTGCTTAAGTCACAGGAAGAATCCAGCAATGAAAAACAGTGTTAATACAGATACTGGAAGTAGATATTACTTCTCATAAACAGACAAAAATTATTTAGGAATGACAGAATGTAAATAATGGTGCCAGAATACCAGAAGTAGAAAATTGTTGGGTTTTGACTGCCTGGAGGCTGTGTACTATTTTCACAGTTTGCAGTAATAAAAATCATTCTAGCACTTATGCTGATGTGAAAAAGCAGCTGTTAAAATCAAACATTTTAAACTATTTAGGATAGAGCAGTCATTTACAATACACCTAGATTGTTTTTAAAGCTAAGAACGTTTCCTCATGTTTTCTCTTTAGGGAATCTTGAAAAACTAGTGAGTCTACATTGTATTTAGGCAGGCAGAGGCTGGATGAGATCAATAAGCAATTGAAGACTGTGTATCTTGTATCAGGCAGCTGATATAGAGATTAGTTTTGTTAAGCATGTTTGGTCATAGGTTTTCTTGAGGCTGAAAATTTGTTTATGAAGGCATCTATTGATACATTTTTAGAATTCTGTTAGGTGTACCCGCTGGAAGTCTGTGCTACCATTCAACAAGATCTGGACAGACTGTAGAGTTGGGCAGGGAGAAACTTGTTGAGGTTCAGCAAGACTGACATTAGAGTCTTGCACCTGGGGAGGAATAAATACGTGCATCAGTACAGGTTAGGGGATGATCTGCTGGAGGGGACCTCTGTGGAGGAGGACCTGGGTGTTCTTGTGGACAGCAGGCTGACCATGAGCCAGCAGTATGCCCTTGTGATGAAGAAGGCCAATGGGATCCTGGGGGGCATTAAGAAAAGCACGGTCAGCAGGTCAAGAAGGGTGATCCTCCTCCTCTTCTCTGCCCTGGCGAGGCCACATTTAGACTGCTGTGTCCGTTTTTGGGTTCCCCAGTTCAAAAAAGACAGGGATCTCCTAGAAGAAGTCCAGCAGAGGGCAACAAAGAGGGTAGAGGACCTGGAGCATCTCCTGTATGGGGACTGTGTAACTCAAGTCTGTTCAAAGGGAGTTGGGAGGCAAATGGATTAGGTGGTGTGTAAACTTGAACATAGAAAGTTCCATACTAACGTGAAGTATTTTTTAATGTAAGGGTGATGGAGCACTGTAACAGATGGCCCAGAGAGGTCGTGGAGTCTCCTTCTCTGGAGACATTCAAGGCCCATCTGGATGCCCACCTGTGTGATCTAATGTAGGATACCTGCTTTAGCAGAGGGGTTGGAATCGATGATCTGTCAAGGTCCATTCCAAAACCTGCAATTCTGTGATTCTATGTTTTTAGTGTACACTTGGCTAAAACAGCAGCATGACAAAGAAATGCAACCAGTTCTAAGTGGATTGAAAATTACAAGTTAGTAGATCTGCAGAGGAGTAGGAGTCAACATCCAAAGTGGTGTTACTTTGAGAATGTAATGTGACCCTTTTATATTCAAGACATTCATTGATATTTTTGAAAGTATAAAATCCTTCCTGATAAAATTTATTGGTAATAAACAATGTTGAGACCCCTCTTAATTGCCATGTAAATGATTATAGTTGGACAACATGAGTTTTACTGGAATTTAAGGTAAATCAAAAAGGTCATATTTGTGCAGTGTACATGTATATCCAAGTGAGTAAATCTGAAAATTGGTTAAAGATCACAGTAGGAAATAAATACCAATGAGATGCTTTTGCTAATTAGTCTAATGCAGTTCTTGTCTGTAATTCTGATAATATAGATGAAGGGTTGTAGTAGGTACAGTGTTTCTTCTGAGTACAGCGCTAGTTAAATGATTATTAGTGTATTGCATTCAGTTAATTTGTAAGAAAGAATTAAGAAAAATAGGAAAGAATTTAGTAAAGAAGCATAAGAACTCCTGAGTGACTGAATATCTCCATCACTACTGGAAATTGAAGAGTGCTGGTCTAGTTTGTTAAAAATGAGGAGATGATTTGATCAGTTTGTGAATATATAAGAAGTTATTTCTATATAAAATATTTAATCTGGAAGAACAAATCTGTTGAAATGCACATTAGTTTAGCTGTGCACACTGAAACTGAGCTATTTTTTTTCCTTCCAGGAAAGTATTCTGTGGCTTAAAAAGTAAATAAATTAGAAACATCCAGTACAAAAAACTCTTTATGAAAATCTCTGACTTGTGTTTTAGAAAAGGTCAATAGATATAACAACTCCTTTCAGCTTTAATACTTGCGACACATATAATAGTGGACATTGTTTGCACATCGTATTCTTGGTTGTCAGATTGCATTTTTTAATTTGCTTGTTTCCAGTGTGCTAGAGTCCAAAAGTCCCAGTTCTGATAGAGTGATCAGATGTCAGAAGATGTTATTAGTGAGGATCTAAACAGTACCTCTTTAAAGTTATTTAGTTGGAAACTGAGTATGAGACCCTCACAGATGAACTTTGGCAACTGCTTCAGTCCTTTTGTGGGCATTTAGATGAGTCTTCAGCTTTCTGACTAAAAAGTACCAGCTGACGTTCAAACAGAGAAGAATCACACTATTCCCCAGTAGGCAGAGTATAAATGCAAGCTACTGAACAATTTTGTTAGCATAATACTATAGAAGTTTCTCACAGTTATAAATACATGACCTGGCAAATGCTCCGAGCCCACATCAGCACTGCTGAACCAATAACAAAAAAAGCCACACCTCAGGGCTTTTGTTGGTGCTGTGGAGAAATCTCTTCTCTTTCCCCACCATCTCCCAAGACATGTGTTAAAGAAATACTTTATGTTACAGTTGATTTTACATGGAATGGGAATTCTACAGAATGACTCTAATACTCTTCAGTGGCTTTTTAGAAATTCTGTTTCACTGAAGCACAGGGGCAGCATGTAAAGACACAGTCAGTAAAATAATTAAAATCCCAATCTCCATTGCCTGGGAAAATGATGACTATATTTTTTCTCGCCAGTCAAGAGGATGTTCTTTTCTCAAAAAAGCATTGCTCCTTGGGGTTTCTGAAGCCGGATGTAATTCACCAGATGTGGAGAGTGGCTGTTTAAAAGTTCTCCTCACCCACAGCAGTGGGATGCGCCATGACCTCGCTATGGAGGAGGTGGCCCTCCCTGCTCGGCCTTCCTTCACCAGGCCCTGTTCAAACTGTGCACCTGGTGTTTACCCAGAGCTGAGCAATGTAATTTCCTCCTCGAGGAAGGCACTGTGCTTTTCCTGAAAGTTCTTCAATTGCAAAAATAGAATGGTAGAATTAATTCTTAGACAGTTTTCTTAGAGATAGTAGTAGGTGAATGATAGAGGATCAGATTCTTGCAGAATCCTGAAATTTTTTCTTTGTAACTGGAATGCTCTTGGACACCTTGTGCTTTTTTGACTAGATTACTCCTGTTGTGAGGAATGAAGATTCACCAATATATGAAAGCTGAATCCACATTTTGTATTCAGTTTTTTTTCCAAGAATGGAATTTCTGGCACAGTCCAGGCAAACCTGTCATCCTTAGCTTGTTCTCTCTTGTAAGTGGTGCTACTAATTCTGCTGAGTATGTCTGCTGTGAATGGCAACGTCTGGCCGCAAGCTAGGGTCTTCTCAAAGCAGGAGAGTGGCAAAGAGGATAGCAGCCTGAACATACCAAGTTTGGGGTGAGATTTGAAAGAAAGAGACAGAAAAGAAAGAGATGGAAAGAGACATTTGCTGTTGTTTTTATTTATTTATTTATTTATTTTACTTTTTCATCTCGCCAGAGTTAATTTAAAAATAAAAGTTTTGTACCCAGCACTGAGCTTAACTTCTGTTTGTTTCATTGGCTCTGCATGAGAGTCATGAAAATGAGAGGATCCTGTAGAGCTTGAGGGAGGTCTTCTCATCTGCTCTCTTTTCTATACAGCAGAATTAATGAGGCCTTAGAAATTGGTGACTTAGTGATGATAGACTACATTTTTAATGGAAAATGTTGGCTTCCTTTGGAATAAGATTTTGTAGTTTTCAAAGATTTATGAAATGTCTAGGCACAAAATTCTCTTCAGCTTAAGATGTGATTCAGTGCAAACTACTATCCTAACAGGATATTTGATGTCCTCTTCCAAAATATGTGATTGACTGTTATTTATCATTTCATGCTGCAAGTATTGCTTTTCAGAAAGAATATTATAGTCACAGTCATGGCCTTGATGTATGCTTCTGGTTTTGCTTGCATTGGTGAAGCTGTGCAATTAACTTAACTCCCAAACGGGTTTTCTTTTTCAAAAGCTGATGGCAACAGTCAAGTTCTGAATTGGTCAGATTTTGTGAGTTGGGCTCTAGAGATCAAAGAGTGATGGAGGTGAATTACTTGGTACATCTATGTTGGCAAAGCATGACCATGTATGTCAATACAAGTATAGATGTGTGTCACCCAAGGAAAATAATGAATGTTATGGATATTTTAGAGGCAGTTTCCATGTACGTGTTTTCCTAAGGGACTGATACGTTTCATATCTCCAGAGCGTGTGCATGGATTTTATGCTTGAGATAGGACTGTAGTCTTCAGCATATGGTAGCAATATTAATTTGAGTTTTCTAATGTGCCATTAGTAAACAATACTTCTCATCTGCTGTGGTTTCTATAAAAAAGAAGGAAGTGAAATGCTGTTGATTTTACTGGTTTGATTTTAAATAAGTATCATCTGTCTGAAATCAGAATTAATTGTGCTATTTATTTGGGGAAAATAAGCCCCTTAAAGCACTCCAGGAACTTTTCTATCCTTTCAGTTATATAAATCTGTTTATAATTATTTCTTATAAATTTCAGTAACAATGAGACCAAATAATTTTAAGTTGTATTCCTACAAAAGACTGTTTCTTCGAAGAAACATGATCTTCAAGTATGTTTTAAGTAGGTATCATATATATATATATATTTTTATTATTATTTTTTTTTTGGGGGGGGAAGAAATGTAGAAAGTAATATACAATTACTGGATCACTTTATAAAATTTGAAATTGAAAGGTAACATTGCAGATTTCTATAAATCAAAACTCTTCACAGTAATTACTAAAACGAGTCTTGGAAAATGGAAGAGAGGAGGTTATTTTAACTGGAAGTTGTTGAAAACATTTTAACATGCTCTTTTTGTTAAGTAATTCTAATTTTATCTTTCATGTTAACACTCTCTGAACACTCATTGAGGAGGTCTTATCTTCAGAAACCCAGCTGCTCTTCCAACTCATAACCTAACATTTTATGGCTTAATAAATGCTTTTTGCTTTGTTCCTTCACTCAGTCCTGGACCTTAAAGAAGGTGATTTAAAGAATGGGGCCTAATTATTCTCCACTAAATGGAAATGCCTCCTGTAGGCTTAAAACTGCTCATTCTCTTTCTCCGCAGTGGCAATAGTGGTGAAACCTTCTTATTTGCTACCCAAATATTATTTGCTACCCAAATATTTTTCCTTCATCTGTTGCATTTTTTCAGAATTCTTTTTTATTTTTTTTTCTTCCTCAGCATTGAGTTTATTTTTAGCGTTATTTACTGATATGGGTTTTCAGGAGAACATGGATCTGATAATATTTATAAAAATAAACTTCAGAGTTTATGGAAGACTAAACTTCAGAGCTTATGGACAAAGTAGCCCCAGCTTTGCGAAGCTGCATTTGCGAGGGCTTGTCAAAAAGTAATGCCTTATATTTTATTATGTTAGTCCACAATATCCTAGGCAAATGTTGGTGCTATTGCAGTAGGGGTTGAACTTTCCCACCAATATTCCATTACTTGTTGTTGCCATACAGATGGCAGCAGAGGGGCTGTCTGACACAATGGTGTCTGATTGGAAATGTGTATGAAGCAAAGGTGTGTCATTGAATTACTCCTTGCAGAAAATAAGGGCACCCGTTGTCATTCATTGATGTTTGCTGAATGTTTATGGGGATCAAACAATAGATGTAGACGGTAGGTGCAGATTTTTGTCAGCACTGCATGCAGGCTGTTGTTCATTGCTGGCAAAAATGAGTAGCTAATGGTGGTGTCTATGTTGAGTAATAGTGTTTTGTAGCTGAGAATTTGCTCTATCAAGTGGTGTTATTGTGCTCTTTGTGTCTGTTGTAGTTTCCATGGAAATACGTAGGATGCATTACTTTCAGAGTGCCCTACATATGAAAAAAGTCCACATGCATACATATCAAAGACTCCTTTTGAATTTGTTTTTCTTTTACATTGTTCTTCACAGAAATACCAGCTCCAGTTGTAAGTCGTTTTTTTTTCAATAGCGCCATCAGTGCACACTTCAAACACTGGCATATTTTTCTGTTATATTGTTCCCCCTTCTTTTTTTTCACTGCTAACTCATGGAGAGAAAAGCAGCTGGATCTTTTCCATTTAAGTGAACAAATAAACACAATTTTCTGTGGTCACAGCCTTTGCAATATATGGAGATGTTATAGTTTATGTTGCACAACTTATATAGTAGTAAATTTATTAATTGTCTCTTATTTGTATTTAATTTCCTATTGAAAAAATAATTTATAGTGTATTTTAAACAATGAATATCTTGATATGCCCCTAAATAAAGCTTGTTTAATAACTTGGGTATTATTTTTTGCTAATCAGGAGAATAGATTGTATAAGCTATTAAACAATTATATAAATTAGCATCATGTATTTAAACTTGCAGTGTTTGTATTCTTCTATTTTTAGAAAACAGTCTGTGATATCTCTTATTTACTATAGATGATTAGGCTTTTAACCATTATTTGTATCAAGCTGTTTTTAAATGGAAATAGAAATTGAAGTACAACATGGAAAATGATATTTAAAATGGATTCTTTCTATTTTAAGCCACTAAATATCTGAAGGAAACTGTTTTTAATGTAGAAAATATATTTTAGAAAGGAAACTAATTTGTTGTTAATAAATGAAGTTACCTTTGTCTAATCACCATGTAGTTTTAAATGTATTAAGCTGTAGCTTTCAACTTCATATGCCTATTTCTTTAATTATAGACTATGGGAACAAGAAGTACTTTGTTCACTAGGTGTTTGTGTTGGCTTTTTTTTTTTCTTTTTTTGCAAAAAGATGAAGTATCTTGTTGTTGCAGTAAACTGAACCACCATCCAATGGTATTCCTTCAGTACGTGCAGGAGAGATTATGGCTATTTAAGCTGGTTTATGATTTCAACAGGTTTTAGTTCCAGTTGCTTCACCCAACAGAACAAGGCTTGCTTCTTGATTTAACTTAATTGTCATAGTTTTAAAGAAGCAGAAGCAAGAGGAAACAATACCCTGCTAGTGTTCTACTGTTTTTATGCAAAACTGAAGTAATGATAGAAATCAGAAGTGCTGCCTCAGATAGACCTTGTCACAATTTCATTTTTCATTTAAATTAAAGACTTTATGAATGAAAGCACAAAATCGTTGTAGGACCACGTTTACGTTTATTCCCACGACATATCATGAGTGCATACATTAACAGCTCTTAGTGTTCAGCATCATCAATTAGTGTTGCCAGACCTTTCCGTAATTGACTTTGTCACCAAAATTAACAGGGGACACACTTGGATAATGTCCAAAATCAAAGTCACGAAAATCAGAATTTCCCACTTCATCAAAAAAGTAAGTGGGAGTATCAGTCATACTGGAGAACAGAAACACATTCTTCATGGTAAGTCATGTGGTATCTTCTCTTAGGAGTGAGAGTTATATGTATAATAGTTGCCATTCTTTAGGCATTTTGAAATTTGTTCTCCTTAATTTTGAGATGTGTTTGTGCTCTTTTTCCATTTTTAATTCAGGCCTTTGAATCTCTTAGTCTTTGCAGAAAATGGTGAAAGTATCTGTAAAAGAAGAAACAAAGCAGAAGCTGGGTAATTTGAAGTGTCAGATTTTTATTTGGTTTAGGTGTTCTGTATCTCAGGAGTTTCACTATTGCAGTGATTTAGATTATATAAAATAGGTATTGTTGTTTTTTTTTCCTCTGCTGACAATTTACTGCTCCTTCAAGTTGTCGTTTTTGATTGTAAGCTTTACTCATCATGTGGAAAAGATCGATCCTAACATAAGCTCAGAAGCTGCTTTGTGCTGCAGCTTTGTATATTCTTGACAAATGCTTCAAGTACACGGAAAAAATTGGAAAATATCAGTTAGAAATCTTGAAACAAAATTGGATTTCTCTTATCTGCTAATGAAAATTTTTAATCTAATATGAAAATTATCTTGATACAGTGCCAATATTATAAACCAGAATATATTCTCTGTTTGTGAGGTAAGTATTAATTAGTTTTTCTTTCAGCATGGGAGTGTTTAATATCCCTTGCATCTTATGCTGCCAATTAATTATTGATAACTGAATTGTCTCAATTCTATCTTTTTTTCTTACAAACACAAAGAGAAAGCCATTAAAATATTTATTCTATGAAATAGTGCTAGAGGCAAGGGATCTGAAGTGCTCCCTCAGTTCTCCACACGTGCTATTGAAGGATGGGAGGAGAGAACCATATGTGAACAGCAAGGTTGGGCTAGAATTCCTCCTCGCAGAGGTCTGTGCAACTTGCTTGCATGTTCTCAGAGTGCTACGGTAGGTGCCTCACGTAGGGCAGACCTGGGCATTGCAAAGCAAATGTGTCAACATGCTCAGCAGTGCTGGGCAGCCAGACTCAAATTGACTGTGAGGAGAGGGGCGAAGAAAAGTGCTCAGTTGCTGGATCCATGCTCATTCTGTTTTAACTGGACTGTCTTAAGCACTGCTAAGAGTAATGGTAATACCGGGCATTAAGAGTGGAAAGGTTTTTACAGCACTTCTAGTCAAGCTTGCTGACTGTTGTGATTAACAGAATGCTCCAGGCATTCATATCTGTTTAAAGCTGGATTTTTAGAAATAATTCCTCATATTTCCTTTTAACCAGGAGACTTTTCTGTGTTTCGGACAAGATGTAGTCAAGAAACTGTTTAAAGCAAGTGCTATTTATTCATTAAAACATGTATTATTAAAAGGGCTGATGAATAGCAGTTTGTTTTACCTGAGAGACCGGTATTCCTCTTTGCAGGATATTCCAGTTTACCCGTTAAACAAGCAAGTGTGTGTTCTTACTTTTGCCAAGAAGTACGTACAAAATGGATTAGTCTGGCTCCTAAGAAGCCATTGCTATTTCTAGAGCACAGGGTCATCAGTGTCTTCTATACATAAAGTACACATTTAGGAACATAGAAATCCATTAGAAATGACTTGATGAAGAAGATAATTTCTGCCTGGCTTCTGTATGAGTGCTCTTGTTCAACTCCTTCAGTTACTTTCAGGACCCAGCAGGCAAAACCTGAGGATTCCACTGGTGCAAAGGAAGGACCTGGGGAGGCACAACTGTTTCTGCAGCAACACATTTATTTACAGCATGAGCAGATTCTCAGCTCATTTGGACCTCAAGATTAGGTTAATTTCATAGAATGAGCTTTTTGTTTTCCAGGTGGTTGCTATTTTTTTTCCTCCTTTCTTGGGACTCTTCAAGAAAGACACAGAGAAGATAACCTCCGTAACAGTATTCTTTTTTTTTTTTTTTCATAAAGTTTGCCCAAAGCAGACATCTGAAGAAATGTCTTCCAATCGTGATTCAAGCCTTACAAATGCACCAGTGCAAAGCAAGCTAGTATCTTCCTTCCAGCAGCACACAAAGAAAGCACTTAAGCAGGTAAGCTTGTGCTGACTGCAGGTCAGTTGGCTGTCCTCCACATGGGTGTCTGATATGAATGTGAGATTGCGACGTCAGCAGAATTTCAGGGCATTTCTGAGAGGATTTGCAGGGTTTTGTTTAATGGTGCATTGCAGGG
>VXAB01005937.1:40101-70800 GCA_013399175.1 Odontophorus gujanensis | reverse complement strand
TTTTTTTTTTTTTTTTTGTTTGTTTGTTTCCAGTGATGCGGTTCTGCGTTTTACTGTGTTTTTGATGTTTGAAGCAGAATTGTTTGTATTAATCACTTCCCAGGTTTTTCTATGTAAGCACTTACACTGAAAATTTTATGTGAGGCTAAAAGTAAAACAAAGATTTTTGAGTAAGTTCTATAGATAGTAAGAATCTGGATATACTTCAGTTTTCCTTTATGGTCTGCTTAGTCATTCTTTTTCATACTATATCTGACACTGTGGTGCATAAGAGTACGATTGGTTTTGGTTTTTGAATAACCTCAGACTCTGATGATTTAGGCTGCAAGAAATGGAGTAAAGCTTCACAAAAGTAACTTCATATTCAAAATCAGTAATTAACAGAGAGCATAACTGTGAAATTTCTTTTCCAACAGTGCCAAATTAGTCCAGCTTACAACAGGGCAAATTAAAAACCAAATAAATAAATAAATAAATAAATAAAAATTAGATAGATGCATCAGTATCTCCTCGATTTTGAGTTTGTAGAAATCTGCTTTAGTCACGGAAATGCTGTAAAAAATGAAATACAGCTTCTTAAAAGCATTAGCTTAATGAGATGTCATTACTTTTATTTTTCTTGTAACTACTCTCTTAGTAATGTTTAACTGAGGTACAGTATTTCATGGGATAGTTTATTACAGAGTTGTTGATTTAGGTTTAAGTTAGGGAAAACCTGTCCGTGTTGCCTTCTTGAAACATTTAAGTATTTATGCGTACTTTTTCATGGAGTCTGAGTTTAAATCCACTGAAATTAATAGACCAGTATTACAGCAGGCTTTCTTGTACTTACGCATACTGAGGACTGGGGAGGATTCTTAGTTTGGGGTCTGACAGCTGTCTGGTCAGGGAAGTTGGACAGTGAGCACAAAGCAACTCACTAGGTGCATGCACAGATCCTTGAGAGAGAGACATGCAACTTTTTGGAAACTGTTTAAACTCAGTCATTTGTCACTTAGCAGATGAACAGGACTGAGAACAGTTTAAAAAGAGCAAACTAATCAAAATAGCATAATTAATGTAAAAAGTCATAACACTGATGGAAATCGTTGAAAATATTCTCTAAGGTGATAGGATTAGAGCAACATCTGAAAGTTAAGTAATCGATAGAAAGAAAACAGTTTTAATTAAATTGATAGTAATTAGATCTTGTACTTCAGAGTATGAGATTATTAGTTCAACTATCAGTAGAATGTTTTCTCTGTGTTCATTGTGGAGTGGTAGGGGATTTTACCTTCAGTTTTATTTTTCCTCTAAAATTTCAGATGCTGGCTACTGCCACATGCATGCTGCTGAGTTGATTTGATTTGGTATGGTAGCAGAGGAGAATAAATTTCAGCAGTGATTTAACGTGTAAAATTACTATTAGAATTCTAATATTTTGCTTTCCAATCTTTCTCTTGCTTTTATGGATACACAACACAAAATTTGTACAAATGACAGTCTGTAGTACCTTTGAACACATAAAAAATTCAGATGCAATGGTCTTCTAACTCATACCAACCTGAAGGTTCTGGGCTAAGGTTACAAAAGATGAGCCATCAGCCTGCTCTCAGCAATATTTATACTGTATAAATATATTAATACATTACATTCATACACTGTATTAATGTCAGAAAGTGGTCTTCTGTAGCTGTTGTGGTTTTTCTATTACTTAGCAATCTTCATAGAATGAAAATCTACAAAATAATCTTTCAACCCATTTCCTACTCAATTTATTCAAAAATAGTGAGTTCTGAATAGCTTGATTTTGTATGTATTTGTTTTGTTGCCCATTAAAATTGAAGACAGAGGCAGGTTGATAATGTGAAGTATGCCTGAAGATTGGAGCTTGAATCAGCAGCTTTTCTCCACTGTTTATCTACTTGTTAGCCACTGTGCTCATGTCATTCTCTTTAAAGTGTTATACTGGATTTACATATGATTTGATTTTTAACAAATTCTAGAGGTATTTTGGGGTGTAGGTTGCAAAGAGCAATCTCATGTTTCCTTGTGACCACCTGCACTTTAGGATGTTCTCATGAGTCAAAGTAGTCACAATAGTGCATTTCTTGAGCTATGCCAGCAGCTTGGAGGAAGGGGCATTTTCTAAGCCCTGGCTCTTCGTCTTGACTTCTCTCAGGTAGCAGTGGATCTGGGTGTGCTTTGCAGAGGGTAGGGAGGTTCACAGTTCCTGTGAACTCTCAGAAGGTCTGTGTCAGGCTTCAGACCTTATTTCATCGCATTTAAAAGCCTGGGCTACCATTTTATTCTGGAAACTTTCTAGCTTCACAACCTTCTGTAGTGTCATTTTGCTGGAAGAAGGATTTCAATTGTTTCACCACCGACTGTATTTCATGCTGCATATTTCATTTTCAAGGAAGTTTCAGTTTTGCTCCTGAATAGTGTCTGGTTGCAAAGTCCAAGAAAATAGTTCCTATTCATGACAGTTTAGTCAAAAGAGTCTGTGATGTAGAGCTGTCTTTTATGCTCATCTCTCTGATGGCAGATTTTAAAGATATTATTTCCCTTTTGCTGTTGGAATTGGTTGGGTATGTGTGCCCAGCTGTTGCATATCTAGTAACATTGGAAAAGGTGTTCATGGCTGTCACACACTGATTTCCCATCAGTACTGATCAGTTCCATACTGATTTACCTCATTTTCACACTTGAGGATTTTGGCATGCAGCCCTATGTGAGGATCTCTTACCAGGAAAGTACTGAACTACATCTGCATCTGCTAACAGTGGCACATGATCACACTACTGTGTGAATTATTCTTGCTCTGGACAAGGCTAACTCAAGTATGGATATCAAGTCATGGCATAGTGTCTACCATGCTCCTCTCTGGTCCAGTTTCTATTCCATTGACTTGAGGTGTTACTTTTTCTGGAAGTCTTCACTATGTACAGATTTGTCTGTATCTATCAAGATGTTCTTGGAACATTTATCGGAAGAAATGATCATACCTGCAAACTGACCTCACATAGGTAACACGTGAGCATATTGTGAATATCAAGGACATTGAGGTGGTGTTAGTGTCTGTTGGACTGTGATAGCCAAGTACTTTGTCCATCAGTGTACCAGTTGGTTCCTGAGTCAGTACCAAGAAAGGATAAAGAACTTGAAGATGTGATATAACGATGTCTGGGATGATATTAGACCACTCAGACATGGAAGAAAATCCTGCCTCACTTTTGGCACTTTGGAATCAGCACCAAGAAGGGTACCCATAAATTTTCTGTTGGGAGAAGAGAAGGATACTTCATTCAGACTCAGAATCTGAATACAGACCAGGACATGTCTGAGACTGTGCTGGGCATCCAGATCTCTTTGTAGAGACAGAAACTCCAGAGACAGCAGCCAAGTGGGTTTGGGAGGAGACAAGCTCAGGAAATAAGGGAATCTACTCAAGGTATGTTATTGCTGCTGCTTTGTTTTGTTTTTCTTAACTTTGGGCTTTGTCTGCATGCTTGGTGGCTGGGTTTGTAATATGTGCCACTAATTTATTCATGAAGTGGGTAGATGCAGTTTCTCATGGAGAAGGAAGCACCCATCCATATGATTTGTTCTTATAACAGAAGTGGCAACTCCACATCCCTTTTTGTTTCAGTGGATGCTCTCAGGCCCCAAGCAGTAAGAAAGCTGTGGGGAAGTTACCATTTGGCTCATGTGTTGCTTCTGAATTATAGGACATTAGACCTGTATAGCTCCAAGTAATATTTCAGGCTGACTTTTCTAGCGTAACCATAATGTATATTATTAGAAACCAATCTATAACATGAAGCAACAGAAGATTAAAATTTGGAGCAGGATAGTGAAGACCATGACTTAGCCCTGATTTGTCCAAATTCACAGGACTATTTTATCAGTATTTTTTGTTTGCTTGTTTGTTTTCTTTTAATGGCAAAGGTGTCCACATGCTTAGGTTGGCACTGAGGGTAGAATCCTGTACTCCTTTGACACTGGTGTGGATTTGCTTTCCTTTCTCCAGCTCAGGCATACCTCTTACCTTGCTTTGAGAGAAGAAAAAGAGCAAACTCACCAGTCTTGCTCCCTCCGTGGTCATTCTGTTAGGACTTCTTTCCTTGATTACAGCCAGATACAAGTTGTCCTGAAGCATTTTGCTGTCCTTATAAATTAATCCATATGACTCTGTCTGTGGTGTCTGTCCTTTGACTCAGTTGAGGAACGACTCACTCATATGTTCTGATACAAGCCTGATATATTTGTCTGCCCTGCTTTCCCATCTCTACCTGTGAAGAAATAGAGATGACAGAGGAGATTATTATGAGTATGACCTGATCACGTAGAGTTTGAGCACCAGGTGACTTCCTAAAAGTCTTTGAAATTCCACTGTGAACTGAGAGATGCTTCTTGTACTGATTTCCTTGGTAATAGAGAATGTGTTGCACTGTCTTAGAGCCTACATTAACCATTTTCCTATGTTTCATTTCAGATACTGCAAATTTACCAAGGCCACAGTTGGAGAATCCTGGCTCCCTAGCTGAAGCATTTGATCAGATGTCTGGCAACATAAGTGATGATTCTTGACAAATTTTCCTGTCAACAAATGAAAAACAAGAAAAATGTGTTGCTTTTTGACTACTAGAGAGACATGGGAAGGGACAGTGGAATTTACAAAATGCATTCAGGAAAATGGAATTTTGAAGATGCTAAACTAAACTGATTTTCTGATTGCCAAGACAAGTCTAGGGAAGAGGACAGAGAAACTATGGCAGGGAGACTGCATAATGGGGAAAAGAAGCTGGAAGAGCAAGAGTTCCAGCAGGAGCTCTTCAGGGAGTACATGCATTGCCCGAAGGCAGGCTGCACGGTATGTCCCTCTAAAGGTCCCTATGCATGGGCAGCATGTACCAGCTGCTCAACACAGTGCTTTGGTAAGACACAAGACAGTGTTTATGGGACTTTTTTATGGGTCATCCCCATGGTCCTCAGCCCTTACTTGTGATGGAAAGAAAAGGGCAGGAATCCACATGATCCCTGTATTCTTTTTTGTGCCACTTTTTAAAAATTAACTTCAGTTGCATTTGCTCATTCGTTTTCCCTTATGGGTTGTTTGCATAGCATGCTTTTTGCAGCCATTCTGCATGTTTGCTGTTTTAATAAATGTGGTTTTCAGAACTTTTTACTCTGAGAAATATCTAAAAAGAATTTTAAAGCAACTTCAGAACACTACCAAGTTGAAGTGTTATTGACCACTCTACTTCACGGTAAGACAGGATCCTTCACTTAAAATATACCCTTGAACGTAAACTTGGTTTTAAATCTACGTCAAAAGCTCCCTAGACTCTCTCTTATTTCTGCTGTGTAGGTGCTGTTGCTTGTCTGAAGTCTCAGACAGCTGAACTGGTGCCAGTGGTATGGATTTCAGCACTTCATTTGTCTGATAATGTTTTTTCTTTAGATAGCCTACAGAACTATATAGTATGGATTAGTTGTAAGTATTGTACTGATGACAAATGCTCTCAGTGAAGATAGGACTCCCATTTTTTTGGGTACAGTGCATAGCAGTCAAGCTTTTCTGATGATCTTATGTGATCCTACCATATACTGGCAGTGGGTCTCTTAAGTGAGTACCTTCTTCTGAGCCATATGCGAAGAACAGATTTTGATTTGAATATTGTGTAACATACAAAATAAGACCCAGGAGAAAATGAATCTGGCCTCCATTTTAAAGAGCATCCTAGAAATAGTTGGCCTTTTGAGAGACATGCAGGAGTTGCAATAGCTCACAACTCTTCTCAGAAGCCTCCAAGAAAATACTGACAAGCAGTAGTCTAGAAATCCCTATGTATGAACTGCTGGGTAGGTCCCAAGAAAGCTGCATGCTGAGGGTGTACGGGCATGTGGCAG
The DNA here is from genome assembly GCA_013399175.1 of Odontophorus gujanensis. Taxonomy (NCBI): domain Eukaryota; kingdom Metazoa; phylum Chordata; class Aves; order Galliformes; family Odontophoridae; genus Odontophorus; species Odontophorus gujanensis. The sequence continues at coordinate 64,905 of VXAB01005937.1, read as the reverse complement.
AATAGAAGCTGGAGCAGGATGTCTGGCATAAAGTCATTACACTCTGATTGTTTACTTTAGTGGAATGTAAATTCCTGCACCACTTTCTCTGAGATGTAATATGACAAGATGTTTTTATCTGGAGGATGGTAGTCCAGACTTGTAGTCCCCCACAACACCTTGTACCCTTTGCAAGTGTAGTATGTTTGAAAATGAGACCTGAGAGAAAATACTGTTGTTGTTTCAAGATTTTGTATTGACATTGCTATATTTATTTTGTTTTCAAGCTACTTTATGCAAACTGCTTCCTTACCTACATGCACTTTATTGTGTCAAACAACAGATTTTCCATAATGTACTATGCTGCTGATAGATATTATTAGCTTAATATTGCACAATTTTGGTCTTTTTAAATACACTCTTCGCTTTAGGAAAAAAAAAAAAAGTCACTGAATCAGTGCATGTGTCATAGTCATTCCCATTCACATGCAAGGAAGAACAGGCATTGAACACATTAGACTTTTGTTTGTCCTTCTGTTTTTTTCTGTAGTTGGGAAAGCAAACAAAAATCTTTCTTTGCATTCTGTTGTGATCTGCAGCAATTGTAACTGTGAATGCATTATTTTACCCCTACAGAAGGCAAGGCTGGCTTGCAGGTGTGCCAACATGTGCAGGAATGCACACATTCTCTCTACACCACAAATATCCATGCGCTTTATTTTCATGTTTGTTAAAACACAGGAAAATGTTCAGTTGTTAATGAGTGCTGTAATTGTGCAGAAAGACCTTGAGCACTATGGAGACCTAAAAAAAAAAATACAGGGCAAGAAATGATTTATGTTCCAAAAATAAATAGGGGTATCACAAGATAGGAGGGTAGCACTGGACAAGAATAGACACTTATTCTACAAGTGATTAGCATAAATTGAAAATAATACCTAGGTCCAGTTATTCTGCCTCTGTTCTTTATCTCCGAATGATCACTTGTATACACATAGTGCAAGCACTGTTATGTTTGGTGTAAAAGTCTGGCTGGAAGCACATTAATTTGTTCCATGCATTGGAAATGATGCTTTGTATTTTGTAGCAGTTTCCCTGGGAGATTTTTATTATTGTTTTAATTATACATTTGCATGCCTGTAACTACTTTCAGTGTACATTTACTATGAGAAGCGGTGGCATCCCAGGAATAATATAATATGTTTACTCTTCCTGATTTGTGATGCTTGCACTGTGTTTTTTTTTTTTTTAAACTGTTCTGTGTACCCATGAAACAGGTTGCCACTGAGATTTTTAATTCAAGAGAAACATGGGAATTAAAGCTTGTCTTAATTTTACTAACAAAATGAGGATGAGAGAAGGATGGAATTTTATGGTGGCGTTAAGTGAATCAGTGATAAACTATAAATCTGTTTCGTCTTTGCCGATTTAGGATCCATTACTGTAATGCAGAGTTATTTATTTCATGCAGTAGACTTATTCTCAGTTTATTATAGCATGTGTTTTGTACATGGCAGAATGGAAGAATTCCATAGCTTTATGTTTCTGATCCATAAACTGTGAAAAATCAAAGGTTATGTTTCATGATATGAGCTTCAGACTGTAGACTTGACATTTATGTAACAAATAGAAATCTGGGACAGTGTTGCTTAATGCAACCAACTGTTACATATCTTTGTTGTTAATAACTTAATTTTTAACATTCTCAGCATGTCATGCATTTAAGCTCAAATGAAAGTGATTTTCTGCATTAATGGTTTGTTTGTATGCTGCATTTTTTCATTATGAGTTGAAAAGATGTGGGAAAGAAAAATGAAAAAAAGAATAAAATCCTAAGCAGCATTAAATGAGAGCATAATGCTTGACATTTTATTCCTAGGACTCTTTGGGGTATGTATTTTTCCCCCTCTCTCCAATTACCTTTTAGTCTAAGTTTCCTTTCACTCCTGCATCAAGGAACACTTATTCTTGTTTGTTGTTATTGAATAGAGTCTACTACTTCGTCAGTTGGTTGAAGAAGTCTTTCCTATGTCAAAAGCAACTACATATATGAAAAGATTGTTCTTAAGCACAGATAATGGCATTCATGAATCCTTCAACACACTGCTACACTCCATCAAGGGCATAAACTCCCTTAGAAAGAGGAGACCTGTGCTTGTGACTGATTTATGAAGAACGAATAGGAATTAGAAAATCAGTATTAATTGCATGATATTTTTCTTTTGGCATGTATCTTTACAGTTTGTTTTTTTACAACTTTTATTTTTTATGTTATTCTGAGCTCTTTGGATGAAAATAGATTGACAGGTTTCTTAAAATTTTTAGCAATAAAAATAATTTTATTAAGCAAATTAACTATACGAAGCCCTGTATAATGACCATAGCAGTGTTATTCAACAGATGGTCACAGGTTCTGTTTTATGAATGGGAATATTGGGAATTCTCCATACTCATTATGTGCAAGAGGTTCGCAGATGTCCTTTGCAAATCTGCTTGTGAAAGTCTGGATGTAAGTACTATATTTTGGTGGTGATTTTAATAGAGATTTTAATGTTTAACTTGTATGCCACATGAACCTTCGTTTTCTTTCTCTCCTGTTTTATTTATGTGCTGTAGAGATAGGATGACAGTAATGTTTTACAGATTACTGTAACCATTCTGTGTTCTAGGAATTTACAACTTGCAGTTTTTTTTTTTAACTGAAGCGTTTAGCACAAAGTGACTGAATACATTTGAAGCGTAAGCATAGAGCTTCATCTCATTAAGGAAAAATATGTATTGTATAAGCTATATAATATATACATACACGCTATTTATGTTACTCTCTTACTTTCTGTAGTAAAAATGACACCTTATCATTTGGTAGAGCCATTGGCTCTTTCTTGCTGATCCAGAGATTATATATCTCTAAATATGGATGAGATGCAACAGGCTGAGTCAGTAGAAAGATGCCAATGTCATTTGTGTTAGTTACTCTTTCTGTTTCTACAATGAGATTTGGAACCATTTTTCTTTTTGAAATAAGTTATAAAATTTCTCATTGTCTTGAGTGGTCGTTACAAATTTTACTTGTCTACTTTGTGTTTATTCCCTTCACCAGAAGAGCTAAAACTGAAGATTTATCTGATTAAGGTGACAAGGAAAGCACTAAATTAGCTTGGTACACTGAAGGCTCAATATAGCAAAGCATTTGGTGTGTATTTCATTCTGAGTAATTCCATTGACTTCCAAGCTAAGTAGAATTAATCTTGGGATACAAGATTCTTGTCTTATCCTACAGTAGTCTTATATCCTAAAATTAATATCCCTCAGGCGAAGTGTAGAACAGTTATATATTTGTCCTCAGCAGAGGCTGCACGCATTGTCCTTGGTTTATACTTAACTCCTTCTGGTGTTTGGTTTTGCTGGTAACTAGGCTTCAGTATGCTGTTTCTCCCTAGGCTTAGTTTGCTCCTAGTGTTTTCATGCAAAGACTTGTCTATCCACAATCTTAGACTTTGCAGCTTTAAATTCAAAGTAGAAATATATACGTATATAAAAAATAGTTGTGATTAGCTGGGAATAATTTCTTCCACAAAACATGATGACAGGGCGAAATCTCAGCCATGTCTTCAGCATACGTGTCAAATGTGAGATTATTTACCTGACACTTTAGTACACCCCCCTCCTACTTCATAGCTTTCCTTAGACAAATGGAATGAGACCCACAGGGATGATTGTTAGTATGTTCTCTGGGTACAGCATAACTCTTTGGCACTTTGTGTTAAAGACTCGACTTAGATTCTGATGTATGCATAGTTTTAGGCTTTTTTTCCATTCTGCAACATGGATTTTGGCTGTGCACACATATGCATCTTCATTGTCAGCTTGAGTCACCCTATACAGACTGATTTCTGAACTTGGCTATGAGCGCTGTGTGGTGATCTGTCCCTCACACTGTGAGACTGGAGGAAACGGGGGTGGGGCTGCCAGTGAAAGAAAGGATCTTAGAGGGAGACAGAAATGCTGAAAAACAAGTATGTATCAAGGGAAGTGCTTCTTTAAGGTTTCTGCTTTGTTCTCACCTGTTGAGGCACTTAGCCCCAGGCTTATGAGTGGGTTATGATGTGATGTGTATGGTTCTGGTGGTAGCATCCACCAGATCCCACTCTGTTTCTTGCCTTTGTGGTGCTGAGGGTTTGGCTGGGACGTGCTGGGATGGGCGCTCTTGTTCCATACAACCATGGGATCATGCATGCCCTGTGCTGCCCAAAATAAGGTAAGTCTGCTTGGCAAAGACTGGGTACTGCTGCCTTTGCTCCGGCAGCTAGCATGTTACCTGCAGTCTACAGATGCTAACCACCTGCTGTAGGTGGTTCACCATGTCCTGTCACCTCTCCTTTGTGTGGCCATTGAGTCTAAAACATGATAATTGATTGAAAGGCTCTAGAAGAATCTGCCTTTGTGATGGCAGTGATATGAAGCACTAAAATGGTACTTTAATAATGTGCTGGAAACAAGGTCGTGGTCCTGATAAAAAAATCGTCTTGAAAGACTGGAGAACATGGGACTTCTTTTGGGTTCTTATTCATTTGTCTAGGCAGGACGCTGTTGAGGCTGGATGTTTTCTCTTTGTTCTTCATCATATAAATAAGGCTGTGGGACATAGTAATACAGTGATTAGATTGTGGTTATGTCAGTATATTGTTATGACAGTAGCAGGCTGTCTTTTCACTTAATTTTTTGTGATCTGAGTGGCATTGTTGTTGCAGGAGGGTCACCTGTTTTGATACCTGGCAGGACTGAGCACTGAGGAATGATTTTTGGAATTTTGGGGTACTTTTCGAGAAGTTTTTGCATTTTATGATTTTCTATCCACGAGTATGACTATCTTTGCCCAGTACATGTATAATTTGTGTGTCTTTCTGTAGGCTGTTCTTCATTGCTTTCTGGTTGTGTCTTTGGTTCAGTGCAGATCCAACCAGGTTCTTCCCTTTGTTTGATTTCAAGTGTTGTAATTCACTTTTTATTGGACAGTGCTCACGTGTCTTTTAAGAAGTGTACTATTAAAGGGGTTAATCAATGAAATAGCTTTTATGTGGCTTGGTGTATTTTATGTTGTATAGTGTGTTATTTAGAAGAGTAGAAAGTTATTGATTTCTTTTTTTCAGGAATCTTTTTTTTTTTTCTTTTTGATTTAGCTATGTGAACATTTTGGAATGATGCTGCAGATTAATTGAAGTTACAGATTTAATCCTTATAATTCTTTAGTTATTCATACTCATAAAACTACAGGACTAATTCATATCAAATATGTACCTTATTGATATACTATTACTCTGATAAATCTCTCTCAAGATCATAACTCAAATTACATTTATAAAAAGTGAATGCACAGTAAGATCGTGCAGAAAAATAGACAGTAGAATAGAAGGGATCTGTATTAAGCCCTGCCCATCTTGATTAATTCCAGAATTTTAATGCTTGCAAATGTATTAATGTCAAAGCATTCACATTTGTACGTTTTAAGATCCTTTGAATCAAATATCATTTTCCACCTAAAACAATCTGTCAGATATTTGCTATTTCTAACCTTTAAATATTTGGTATTGCATTACCAACTCTGTGCTCGATCCGTTTATGAAACACAAAGCACTTCCATTTGTAGAGATTTATTCTTGTATCATTTTTTCCCGAGATTTGCCAGAACATCATCATGTTCGTGTTCTGAAGGTTAATACCCAAAGTCAAGCAGGCAGAAGCCAAGTGCTGCAAGGTTTCCAAGATTAGGACTGATTCCCTTCACAAAAATAAATGATTCCTGCCATGTTCAGTGATTTTGTGCAGCACTACTCACGGCTGAGTGAGTGCATCAATACTGTAGTCCTTACATGCTGTACATACTGATGACACTCTGTGTTAACTTGATTGACTGAGCAGTATACTGGAGAGGATGCACCTGCGAGAGATGTGCAGGCATATATATTTTTATTCTGGCTTTGAAACATTTATTTTACATTTTTTTTACTTGAAAGTCTTAGTTTCACATTCCATGGGTTATCATGTTGTGCTGTTAAGGTAGAGCAAAAAATTGTGTGCTTCTTTGTTGTCAAAGTTGTAATGGAAAATGATCTGAGGTGCATCTTCTTTCTCTTTATAACCAAAAACCTGATTTTATATTTTAAAGGAAAATGACATAAAGGGGACAAATGTGAAATCTGGCAATTTAGTAACTATGTAAATTACGCTTATTTTAAGAGATTCAATATAGTGGTAGAGAAATGTCTCGTGTAATTCACTTATGAGCAGTATTTTTTGTTACATTTTTATGTTTTGTTATCATTTTTATAGGCTTTAAGACAACAGCAGAAAAGAAGAAATGGAGTCTCAATGATGGTAAACAAGACTGTTCCTCGTGTTGTTTTGACACCATTAAAGGTGTCTGACGAGCAGTCGGATTCACCTTCAGGTAAATAGCTAAAGGACTGTTTGCAAGATCAGTGCTAGTCACAGAGCCTTCCTCTGAGTCAGATGTGTAGCATAAAGAATGGGAGACTGCCGAAAATAATACTGTCACTTGGAGGCTTTGTTTAACGTCTTTATTTCCTTATCAAATCTGTGATTCAACGACGGAGACTTTTCTTTAATTTTAATAAAGAGCTGAAGGCACACAGTATAATGGCAATTAAGAATAGCAGCGGCTTTAAAGGAATGCAAAGTAACGTTTTGTTTGGCTCTGGAACTCTAATGGAGGACCACATACTGGTATTCAAGGCCATGAAAAGGAGAGGGGAAAAGAAAGGCAAGCTTCTCTGTGAATGTGAATTTGTGTCTCAATTCTGCATTGCAATCCTGGGATCCTTTTGTTAGCTTTTCTTGTTCTGGTGCCGTTCTTTGCACCACAGCGTAACCTTGACCTTTAGCTCTGATTAAGTTTCTTCATTTTAAGAGATCTTTATGTCTGTTTTTAACACAAATTGACAATTGTATTTCCAGGCATCTCTATTCTGTAGGTGTTACTTCACAGAAAAATGATCTTTTTTCACCTTTAGATTGTTTTGCTGTCCAATAGCTTGAGGTTAAAATATTTTTAAAGATATCCCTTGTGTGTTATAGGAAAACGTTATTTTTATTAGATCAGTGAACATTTTTATTGACTGTAATGTTCAGTAAACTTTAGTTTTCAGCACTTAATTGACTTATTGATCCTTTTCTTCCATTTCCTCTGATGATGAGAAATCGTACTGTGACCAGAAAGGTGTATTGCCTTTCAGCAAGTGGATGTCAATTTTCTTTAATCCCATTTTTGCAGTGTTTACAGTGTAGCAAGGGGACCGGGGAAAGGGAGAGCTGGTGATACAAGTGCATCAGTATCATGTTTTGTTTCATATTTTCCTAAGGATCTGAATCTAAAAATGGTGAAGCAGATGGTTCTGATAAAGAGATGAAACATGGTCAGAAGTCTCCAACTGGAAAACAAACAAGCCAGCACTTAAAGAGGTTAAAAAAGTCTGGTTTAGGTAAGTAGGAGTAAAATAAGTGTATTTATTTGTTACTGTACTATTGAGATGTTTATAAACTCTATGCTTTATTTAAAAGTTTTGTGTTGCTGATTTACCAGTCTCTTTCTCAAACTCAGAAGTTGACCTTTCCTTAAGAAAGTATTTTGTTTTCAGTCTACTTTGAAATTTTTCCCCAAGAATGCTGTTCTGTACTTGCTTTTTAAATTTGACAGACCTAAGCAAGTACAGACAGAGGTCATTTAGCAGCTTGCTTCTGATTGCTGCATTATGATTTTGGGGCGGGTGGCAAGGGGTGGAGTAGCAGATACTCTTTCTTGCTGTTAAGTTTGCTTGCAGTCCAATGCATGCTCAATCCCGAAGAGAACAGCATATTTTCTTACATATCTGTACTATTCTAAGTTAACTCTCTCCTTCATTTACATTATTCTGTGTCATGTAGAGGTTTGGCACATCATTTTTGGTTGATTCTGTTTCTTTGACTGATTTGTTTCTTCAGCTGGATCCTTAATTATTTTTAAAGCTACATCTCTTGAGGTGGTAGATACAGTTTCTGTATTTTTGTTTTTCATGTTATTTAGCAAGATTCATGGATGTTGATCTGTAATTAATGAAAAATTTTCTCTGAAGAGATGCTAAGAGTAAATTCCCAATAGCTCTGTGTGATGGGGAAAATTCTTCTGCACTGCGTGAAACATAATTGGAAATGTTCCCTAAGGAACAGAAAAAGTACTATTCACTAAGACTCTTGTCTCATATGAAGAAAAGTAGGATAATTACATAACTGCTTCTTTACAGAAGACCTTTTGCATTCAACAGACTGCTGAATCATTCAGAGAAGAATTTTGCAATGTGGCCACATTGGAAATGTTTGCAAATGTGCTTTTCGTTGTGGCTGGATAATCCTAAAAATTATTTAATGCCTGTTTTCATGGTTATAAAATTAATGGCCTCTTCTATTTTCTTATGCAACAATTCTGCAAAATATCTAGAAGATACTTATACTTTAGTTGCTCAGTATTGTAGGCTGCTTGTTAAATATACTGTTACCAGTTTCTGGTGAGCTGTTTCATACAAAACTTATTGTATCATAGCCTCCCAGGAAATTGTATTTTGAATTCATATATAATCTTCCTGCAGAATATTTGTTGATCTCAGATGGATATGTAGTGTCTATGTTGATCAAATGGTGTTATTCAAAACTGATAATACTCCTTTGGTATTTGCTGTGCAAAGATATGTTCAATTTCAGATGATTTCCTGTAACTTTTCTCTAGCTGTAAGACTGAGACACGTGATTTGATGTAACCATTCCTCCCTGTCCCTAGATACTTCATCAAAATGGCCTCTGGTACCAAATATAGAATGAATTCATTAGATTTTTTGGGGGGATTTCAGAATAAATTCTGCAGCCCTTTGAGGCACTGTCCTTGGAATATGGGAGATACTGTATAAAGTTTAAGGTTTTCTGTGATTTCTGTCCTTCTATTTTGACTCTCATACTTTGATATTGATATAGAAACCTATATTTTCCACCCTTTTTATAGGTCATGCTTTATTTTGAAGACTGATCTCTTCTTTTCCAAGGCTGTAAGCTTGTCTTTGTCTCTCGTCCTCCAGGTTCTAGTTTTGATCTGGCCAGTAGTGCCCCCAAACTTTGGTAGCAGCTATGTAAGGAATCAAAATGTCTTTTTTTGTTGTTACTGTTTTTGTTTGGTTTGTTTTTTTTTTGTGGAAAGATAGTATGAAAAGCATTGAGATGTGTTCTGTCATAAACTCCTGTTTCTCTGAGTTATGAGTCGCGATGCACTAGAGGTGTACAGTTGAATTCTGTAGAGCTCCATGCTACTTTCCATGCTACTCTGAGATGTTTCTCTGAATCTGACTACAAACTTGAAACCTGCTGCAAAGGTCCTAAAACTAGGAAGGGTACAGGAGGGAAAATCTGTTGTCCTTCTGAACAGATCCTCTTTTTTTGTTTCATTTTTTTTCCATGGCTGTGCTGGCCATTCACAGTGATCTAATAGTCTAATATCCTAGGAATAGTGTGTGTATTTCTTCCACATGTTGATAAAGCAGTCATAGTAACCTACAAGTGGTAGCAGGTTGAATAAATGGGAAAATGTGTAAGTGGCACACAGAGTTAGGCCTGAGTTTCTGATGCTCTGTCTCGGTCTCTTCTCACTATTAAAACACATAGCAATGTTGGATGTTACTGTCTTTGCAATTGTATCTTTTGTTTTGGCTTGGACAATCTATATGTGTATGGCTTTCCATAGAATACAAAGCATTAACTGGGGAAAATGTTACTTCATTTTGAAGTTACTTAAAAGATAGGGATGTGTATGCTTTATTGATTAAAGAAAGGAGTATATGTACAGGCATTACATTTGGATACATCATACTACTTGTGCTACACTTGGGGATTGTGTTCTTTTTGCATTCATATTTTGTGGGTGGAACAGATGGTGAGGACAGTTTACTGTGATGCATTCATGAAAATGAGCACTTCTTCCACACAATTGTCTTTTATAACAGGGCATTCATTTGTTCATAATGGAGATTTTGCTGTGCTGAAATACAGTATGTTAGAAATGAGTTGGAAAAGGATATCTTGTGCTGAATGCAAAGTAATGCTTGTCTCATTCAGTTACTATTTGGTAAAAAGTAAAAGGAAATTACAAGAATGTTTGTGGGAGGCTGTGACTGAAGGGGAGCTTGCAGAATTTACAAATCTATTGCAGTTTCTTTCATTTCTACACTTTGTGGGTGATGCTGTAACCTTTCAGGATAGATGCCCATAGTCTTCCTAGAAATCTGAAGCATGACTGCATTGTTTTTATTAATGTTACCCTTTTAACTCTTCGTAGCATTTGAGAATTTCCTAATAATATGCCCAAATTCCCCTATTTAAAAAATGTAAATTTTCTTCTTAACACAACAGTTGTAATTCTTGCTTCAAGGTCCCACGCGTATGTCAGATACCATCACTGTTCATAGCAGTGGGATTATCTCTAAAATCACTGTTTTAGAGATTCTTCAGGAGTCTGTGCATAAATTAGTTAAGATCACTCTTGTATCATTTCTGAAATATTTGGAAGTGCAACAGAACAAAACCTGGAGGACCTTCTCCTGTGAAGAGTTGGGAGTTTTGAGTTGTTCCGGCCACCCATGCTCCTCACTTCTTCCATTTCTGTATTGTGTATCATACTGTGTTAAGACTGGAAGGCAAAAGAGGTTCATAGCAGAATGTATATCTCCTGATGCAGGCAGCAGTAGTGACAAAGGGGCTTTGTCTAGTAGTACTATCACAGAAATAAGAGCAAAATTAGTCCAGATGGGACTTCCAGTGGTGATCCAAATTGTCCATCAGTCACAAGGCAAGATCAACTGTATCTCTGTCATTCACGACAGGTATTTCTCTTCATATTCTTAAAAGTTTTCCACTGGTGGAGATTGTCATTATGGATATCAGAAGAAAGTTCTTCACCAGGGAGTGATTGGGCCCTGGATAAGGCTCCACAGGACAGTGTTCACAGCACTGAGCTTGCCAGAATTGAATAAGCACCTGGACAACATCCTCAGATATATGGCCTGATTTTTGGGTGGTGCAATGTGGTGCCAGAAGTTGGATTCGATAATTCTTATGGGTCCCTTCCAATTTAAGATATTCTACAATTCTACAATAATCTAATGTCTCCTTGTCCTAGGTGGCTGAAAGCTGTATATTACCTTGACAGTAATATTTCTTACTGTGTAAGAGTTTAAGATCACTTCCTTTGCTCTCCACCATGGGCAGCAGAAAGATATTTACTCAGTTTTTTATGTATTTTCCCCTGCCCCCTGTGTAGTATTTGTCTTATTTTTCCTCACAGACTGTTGTATAGACTTCTGATAATTGTTGCTATTGTCTTCTCTGTGTTGTTCATTTTAAATCATAGGTTCTAACAAAAATTCTGAGAAATGCATGTTTTCAAACACTAAATTAACACTGTAAATATTCTCATCTCTGTGATAACTGTCTATTCACACAGGTAGTTTTTAGCAGGTCTGTGGAGTGAGTTAGGCAAACCATCCTGCACTGCAAGTGCAGAGCGTGGGCCCAAGGAAATCTTGCCATATTGACTGATTGGCATCAGCCTTTTGCTTGGAAATAGAATTATGTTGATGACATGACAGAAAATTATCTGCTTCTGCTGAGTTGAGTTGATCTCTTGAGCTAAAAGTAAGAATGTGTCTGTTGTGCTGTTGACTGGAATGTGGATCCTGTAAGACCTCAAGAAATGAATACAGGGAATATAAAATAAGCTGTTAGCAAAGAGAAGGCTGCAGTTGTCTCAGAGTACCATTTCTCTGGAGCCTTCTGCATTAAACTAATGAAAACTAAAAGCATTGATTGTTTTGTTTCACAATTAATGGTGAACAAAAAAGTGGAATTGTTTTTATTCTCTTTCTTTAAATGTGTTTAAAGTTATTTCTTGGCTGTTGTTTTTTCCTCTCCAGGACATTTGAAATGGACCAAAGCTGAGGATATTGACATAGAAACACCAGGATCTATTCTAGTGAACACCAACCTGAGGGCTTTAATAAATAAACACACCTTTGCTTCGTTACCTCAGCACTTTCAACAATACCTCCTGCTTTTGCTTCCAGAAGTAGACAGACAGGTAAGTAGAAACGCACAGTATTTCTTTCTGTACTTATTGAGACCTTTTTTTAATAACAGTGCGTTTTCATCTGCTGACTTGATTGACTAGGAATTGTTCTAGAGAAGATAAGAAGAATATTTCCATACTTCTATTAGGTAAAACTGCTGTATGTAGAATGAAAGTAAAGTCTACCTGAGCACTGACCAGCTTCTGGAGATCCTCTGAACTTTTCAGGTCTCTTTATTAGTGTTTTTACCTATAAACGTGTCCACTTCAAGACATTATTAGTGGCGTCTGTTTTCATCTCTGATCTTCTACTGTGGCAACAACGCACTTAATTCTTTTCCTCTCCTCTTCCCCTTTTATACATGCCTACATATATGTCTACTCTATTCTGGCACACTGGAGTCATTCATTCACACATTTATAAGAAATATCTTGTCCAAGCTCACAGCTGTAGGCTTATACTGGTTATTTATCAGTTGTCGAAGCTGAAAAATTTGAGGAGTAAAAGCGTGGAAACAAAATACAATGTTGTGTGGTTTCCTACAATGTTTAGTCCTTCGTGCATTTGTTGTTTAGATTGCAGACTTCTTAGAGCGAGAAGAAATCTTTCCAGCATGTCTAGCTGTTAAAATAGCACAGAGATCCAGTACCAATTTCATTTACACACTTGCCTGACTTCCAGAGGTAAACAGTTACTGATCACAGTGGGGGAGTGGGGGATAGTCATGGATTTATTTAGACAGATTCCTGAGCAACTTAACCAATTAGGGCACTGATTTTTTTTTGGAGATGGTCAGTATCTCACATTTTATTTATAAACCAGAGGATGTGGATCTCTTAAATAACCAATTAAAACCTGAATCATAAATCAGTATATTAAATGCCATGGATTCATTTCTTAAGCTCTGACTCAGTTGTTTTTACGACATTAATTCAATGTGCATTAACTCAACCTCTTACCAATTAGTTATTGTATGCTATGGACTACAGTAACCTGCTTTGATATTTGAAAGAGAATATTAAAAAAAAGAGTAGTTGGCAAATTAATATGAGTGTATTTATTCTTGAGCTTCTACAAGGCAGTCAAAGCCAGTATTGACAAATTTTCAGAACATTTTTCCCTGCCGTAAAGCAGATTTTAACTTTGTGCCCAGCTGAGTTTTTACTGAGAGTTTAGAATTCTTTTCTCTTTCTAGTTAATTTGCCAGTAGAATTGTATGTATTTGGCCGAAAATATATGGGTGTGTGTGTTTATCTGATAGGTAAAATCGTATTTGCTCTCCAACCACCACAGGTCCTAATGTTCATACATTGCATTGCAAGCACAATGGCTTTACTTATAACTTTCTTTCTTTAAATTTTTTTTTTAAACCTGGAAGCTCTAGAACTGGTGCATCATTTCCCTTCTTACTATATTTCTTACAGCAGAAATTTTGGCAAGAAGTCAAGAGAATTAATTTAATCATACTGACTAGTTAAATAAAAGTAACACATTTCTTTTGATAAATGTTTCAGAAAATGTTCACATAATGTACATATTATACATGTTATTTCAAAGGTCCAGAACTATGTAATTTAATGCTGTTGCTTCCCAAGATTACTGGTCACCAAAAAAGAGTTAAGGGACATTTAGAGGTGTTCTCCTATCTTTGTTATTCTCATAGTATTCTGTGGATTTGTACAGAATGCCATGTTTTAACATGCATTTGAAAGGCCAAGATCTTCCTAAATCTCTTGAGGATTAATGAAAATGTTTGCCCTCCAGTTGTGATAGTCTGAAGATTGTTACCTGATGGAGGGTAAAACAGCAATGACCTGCCCCAAGTTCTTACTTTGCCAAGGTCATGATATAGAGAGAGAGTTGAATCTGAGAACATGTCCTTTTCTATACCTAAAGAGTAGCGTTCCAGATTCAGACTGATGAAAGCAATTGAACTGATGTGCTCTTCATTCCTGTGGTAAATGGCAAACACCAATGCAGAGCTCAAGGATGAAGTGAGTGTGAAAGTGAATTCCAGTCAGGAAGTTCTGGTGAAAGCCTCTGATGTTAGTCACTCTTACTGAGCAAGGCAAGGGCTTTCAGTCTTCTTCCTGTATTTCTACTTTCTAAATCAAATGGGACATCAGTCAAACAAAAATCGAGTAGAACTATTCTTTGACTTAACTGCCTATCTGTGAGCATTTAGTTTAGTTCTTTTGTGCTGTCCTTTCTCGTAAGCATTGCTACTTCTGCATTTCTGGCTCTGATGGTTTTCCTTTTAGTGTGCTGCTCTGCAGATGGTGGCTGCTCTCTTCCCCAGAAATAGCTGCATTTCTGTGTTGTCATGTGGATATAGTATATGAAGTACCGTAATGAATGATACAATAAAGATGTAATAGAGTTATGCTATTTGTGTATATATAGTGACCTGTGAAATAAATTACTAATGAAGTGCAGTCTCATTTAGGTTTTACCACTGTTTCACCCAGAAAAGCCCTGTGATGAATGAGCCTTTGTCGTTTCTGTCATAAACACCATTTTTCTGGGCGGTATAACTCCTCCTTCTTAAATCATACTGAGCTGAAACTTGTCATGCATATGTCAGTTTGTATAAGCATTTTTAGAAACCATTTGTTAAGGGAGTTGAGGTTTCCTTTTTCTGTTTGTGTAAGTGTTAGTTATAAATAAATAATTTCACTCTTGACCCTGGTTAGTCTAATATGTTCAGCAAAAGTTTGGGGCCAAATCAGGAACTTCACAGAAAGTTTCTTCTTTTTTTTCTTTTGCTTCCAAGTTTTGCAGAAGAGTCTTGGGAGGCCTTTCTGGCTACATGGAGCAGAAAAGGAAAGATATGTCAGAGTGGAAGGGGTTACTAACAACTGTGCTGATGTTGGCCATCATTTATTCATGTTAGAAACTGATTTCAATTTGTATATTAATTTAAATTTTATATCGGTAACAATGAGGTCTGTGTATAATTCTCTCTATTCAAAATGCCTTTGAGAAAAATTCAGCAGGTTGGCAGTCATGGTAGCCAGGTTTCACCAAGATTTTATTTGCTTTCATTTGGGTTCAGAGTGAAGTAAGATGAGGACATGGTTCACAGAAGAAGCCATGAGCAGACTTGCCTGGTTGGTGGGCTGCTCCAAAATTTTGCATCAAAAACTTTAAAATTCAGCTTATACAGGAGCGTGTTGAGAGATTCCTTATGACACCTAGATGGCCGAGTTGTCAGTAATAAAACATGTAAGCATAGTAAGTCTTTGCATAAAGGATTTCAATTATCATAAATCCTAGCAAATAATTCTTCTCTTTAGCTCTAATTGGAACACTCTGCAGTTGAAGAACAATGAAATTTTCATCAGAGAAATTCCTACTTTTATTATTAATCAGTTTGATGATTATATATAATAAAAGCCTTTCTGACCACCTCTCAGCAAACACTGATCTTCAAAGTGGGAAGTTTCTCTTTGTATCTAGATCACTTTATTGCATCAGCATCTCTAACTATTACTTAAACTATAAATGGTAACAGGTCTGTGGCAGGCTGCTGAAAACTATTGTCAGCTGGCAATATCTTGCCTACACTACCTTCCCATGTTGCTCCTACTAGAAAGTCAGATTCCCAGTCTTAACTCTGGGATATGAGTACACGGAAGGCAAATAGTCCCATTTATTAAGCTGTCAAGAAGAGAAGTACTGCCCCATCTGAACAGTGGCAGAAAGCTTAAGTGATTTTGCTTATCTTTAGGAAGATGTGCAAATTGTTATTTCCTGATGGCTCTGAAAAAATGTGTCTTCCAAGGTCTATAGGTGCTTAACTAATTCTTGTATTTCAGGATTTAAGCCCCTATCCTTTAGTTTCTTTCTGATAACATTGGTTTCTTCTGAGCTTCACAGTTTGTACCTGCCCTGCCTATTCACAGAGTGGGAATTAACTCCTGCAAAACAATCACTAGGAATCTCAAAGCCTCCTCAGACCTGTATATTAATTTATTATGTAATTTATGACATCTTGCAGTGTCATGGTCAGCTCAAGTTCTGTGTTTCTGTCTTCACCTGCTCAGTTTCAATTGATGCTGCACTTCCAAGTTGATTGTCACCTTGCAAAGGTTCCCTCTCATTTTACATTGAAAAAACACACAGGTTGATGCCAACTAGTGATTTTCTCTGTTCTATTTACAATAGTTACAAGTAATTTGGAGGAAAGTTTTTATAGAGAATTCCATTTCAAGTCCTCTCTGCTTTTGTATAGGTTGAATCAGTGTAATAATCATTCAAATAAAAAAAAAAAACTTTGTACCCCAAAATGCTGGTACTCCCAAGTGCATCAGTGAGTTCAGCAGAGGAGAGGAATGAGTACTATAAAAAAATTCTTATGCATGTAGAAGACAAGGGGAGAAACCTGGTGCCTCCTATTCTGACAACTAATGTTGGTTTTAGTCTTTATATCCAAAAGAATCTAATGTAGTTTTACTGTGTATTAGATGTATATTAAAAGAGAGAAGTGAACCTTTATTTTCACATTTATTTCCTTGTGGAGGTAACCATCTTCCTGTTTGCTTTCTTAACTTGATCAGTATATTAAGATGATATTTCCAGCATTTTCTTTCTGTTCAGAAATTAGTCCTTTGAGTATTATTTCCTCTCAGCTTTGCTTAACATCTCTTTCTGGAATTATAGAGTAGTAGTAGCTCAGTGGATACCATTTCATACTTCAGCTGCCTTTTTCTACTAATGCCACAACCTCTTAGCCTTCCTTTTCAACTCTCTATCATCAGAGAACTCGCTAGCTTTCAAATATTTATTATTATGTTCATGTACGTGTTTGAGTTCTACACTGAAATTGTTTTAGGGTTATAACAAAAGCACTAAGTTCAGAGGAGAATGTTAGAGGGAGAGGTGAAATGTAAGATATCTTCTACACCGTAGTGTATTTAAAAAGCTGCTAAATTGGTACGCCTGTGTGTGGAGTAATTGAAGGTCATTTTCTGCCACATTTCTCCCTGACATTTTTTCTTTGGTTTTGTTGGTTAATATGGATAACATGGTGTCACTGTAACCTGCTTTATTTGCACAACTTTGCACAGTAGTTTTAATATAGCTGTCTTATGGACAAGATGGATGGGGAAACATCAAAACATATGAGCTGCCTTTTCAGTATGGTTCTGGGGCTTCAGTTTCAGAGCTCTGCTAGGGAGTGTCACTGTTCAGAGAGGTTACTTCCCCAGCTGGCTCCTCTGTCCTTATGCTGCCAGTTAATTTATTTATTTATTTATTTATTTATTTTTGCCAAACAGCTGTATGGATACGTCTGCACATTTCACAGTCATATAGTAACAACAAACTTTGTATGAAATGAAGACTGAAGGATTTTAATTTAAAATCTCTGTTGGCGTTAGCTACAGGAATATTCTATTAGCCTCCCTAGCGCAGTCCAGAGGGACTCACTGCAATTGCGTTCTGATCTGGCTGTTCTGACAGAGGTTGTGATGGAATGCTTGCTCATTTGCAGTCATCCTTTGAGGTCCTCCTCCGTATCAGCACCTCTGCATACTCAGAAGTTTTACGTTTTTGTTTCTCATGTTTGTTTGTTCTTTAGGCTTGCTCACCATATCTCAAAAGTGTGAACTGGAGTGTTTTTTTTGTTTTGTTTTGTTTCGGTTTTTTTACCATCCTGCATCCATTTTGTTGAAGTTCTTCTTTCATTTCTGTAAGCTCTTTTCACACTTACAGCATGTCTCACCTTCATGAACACCTTGTACAGCAATGTCAGCAGTTGCATTTGTCTGATACAGTGCTTAACACAGCGTAGCTAGTTCAGGCACTGCAGTGGTACCGTGCCAGTTCAAAGTTTAAGACCCATGAGCTCTGGCTCTCTCTGCAGTATCCTTTTCCACAAGTCCTTCTGGTACGTGAGAGCCCTGGGCTCTTGTTGTCTCTCTCGATTTGAACTAGTGAAGCTTTTGTTCTCTCCTTCACTCCAAATTTTATATAGGTTTTAGTGCTAAAAAAGTGGACTTTTTGTGCAATACCAGCTCTGTTTACATTTTGTATAATTATTAGTACTTTAAAAAAGAGAAAATAATGATAAAACCACTCTCCTCCAGTGGGGAGGTATTTACACAAATATCTTTTTTAAAAGGCTTCATGCTTGGAGCTCTGTTATGAGAGTGTATGAGGACATAAATGATAGTATACACGGTCACAAGGGACTGGCATACTTCAAATTACATGGCTATTAAGGGTGCATTGCATTGACAAAATATATAGTGTGTCAACTGTTCCTTCCTTGCAGGATGCTATTAAAAGCTAAGAGTTGGTCTGCAGTGCCTCCAGTGTTGCCACTGTATGGCTGCACTGGAGTTAATGTGGAGAACAGAACATGCCTCCCAGAGACTTTACAGCAGGGTGGTAGATGGAAGTGTACTGAAAAGAAAACAGAACTGATCAATCCGTGCTTCTGCTGCATTCACTATCCCTCTTTTTTAACCTTAATTACTCTCTTCTCTCCCATTTCCTTCTCTCTGTTCTTCCCTCTCTCGTTTCCTCTGTTTACTATATTTGCCTTTCTTAAAGGAAAAGGGTAAAAGACATTGCTTTATCCTAGTTATTTCAGAGTATTCTTTGTCTGCAATCTGCTTCAACTCAGTTTTCTTCTGCTCTTGTTAAAAGAACTTACAGCCTTTTTATTTTTATTTTTTCCATAGGCAGGCAATATTTTATTATGGCTACAGAAGAAAAGGGGTAGAGTGCACCATTTTCATGTATAACACTCATCAGAATAACAGACTAATTTTAGATGTTTGCATGTAACATCCCCTCACCTCCTGTTTCTCTGAGCCAGAGGCGTGTGTCTTTTATTTTTATCAAAAGCTAGATGAGTTGATACTGGCTTTTACATTGCTTTTTCTGTACCTTTCCCAGTATATGAGAATTATTAAACAATTTAATGATTTCTTACTTTCTTTAAACCTTGTTCTTGAAGAAAGTTTCATGTTTGCCTTGACATGTTTTGTTTTTTCTTACTTTTTTCACACTTACATGCCTCTTCTACCTTTACAAATACTTGCAGTTTTTTACATGTTCTGACATGCTTGGGGTTGTTAATTGTATGTAGTTATTTTAATGCAGTTAGGAAGTACTATTGGCTGGACGTTCTGTTTTTCCTTACATTTTACTTATTTTTTGCTTCATTTTAAAACTTCTTTTATCTTTTCATTTTGCCAGATTCATTATTCTCCTTAAATTGTTCATTTAATTTCTTGCATCTGAGCCCTACCAGATTGTATTGTATTGTCATTTTCGACACCACAGTGCATTGGAATGAATATAGCTATCCCACTTGTCTTCTTGATCTAGACAAGGTCTAAATTAACAAGTCACATTTCATTTTGAAAACATATGTTTGCAATTCTTCCAGTCTTAATTGACATATTTCCTGTTTTAGTGAAGATGGAAAATGTCTTTGTTTCTTTCTTTAATAGACTCTTCTTCCTTCTCTCGTCTTGTTGTCTGAAGCAATTATTCCTATGATTGTAGATATTTTCTTTTTCATCTTTAGATATTTTACTTCTAAGTTTAGTCTGGTTGTTTTTTAAATGACTGAAGTAATATTTAGAATTACTTTCACCATCTGTCTTTGGAATCTGTCTTTCAATTTGCATTCAAGGGCAAACCATCTGTGCCATGTTGGTGGTCAGTTTGGAATGAGAGAGGTTTACTTAAAAGAATTGATAAACTCCTAATCAGGGCTAAATAAAATTTGGCCGTATTCCGGTTCAGGTTATACTCTGCTGCTAAAAGGTGAGATGTATGGAAGAGAGATTACACAGAGAACAGTAGCACTCGAGTTGTATTGCACCAGAATTGCAATGAGTTTGAGTGGCATAGTATAAGCAAGTATTTTTCCATATTACCTATCTAAAATGTGGAGCTGGCGTGACTGAGTTTGTTGATCTGGGAGCAACTTGTAAGTGAGATCCATCTGTTGCTGTCTGCTCTATTCCTTTGTGCTGGGTGTATTTGTCTTATAATTCTTGTATTTCTCAGCTTTTGTATCTTGTGGCCACAACAGCAAAAGGACCATAATATCTTCTCAGAAGCAATTTTCGTATCCTTACTTTAAACTCAGAATCTCTTCCAAAGTTTCTGGCTTTAAGTACATGGAAATTGAAGGATAGATTTTTCTTTGAAATCATGGTGCTATGAGCAAATGTGTGTATGTACTGTTGTGTTAGAGATGAGCCTGTAAGAGTTCCTTATCTTCAGGCAAAGAAACAGTTGCTGTCCTTTTGTCTCTGTGCTTTTGGCAAGTCGTGATGGTTGTTTTTTTTTAATGTTCTGTAGCTTCTAACTGTCTTACTTCTTTCACATCCCTACCATCTGTGTCCACAAGACCTGAAAACAGCGTTTTGTGTTCAACTTGGTAATTAGTAACTCTTCTACTATTTTTTATCTCCTCACCTTTTTCTTTTCTTCTCGTATTCATTG
Organism: Odontophorus gujanensis; assembly: GCA_013399175.1. Classification (NCBI taxonomy): domain Eukaryota; kingdom Metazoa; phylum Chordata; class Aves; order Galliformes; family Odontophoridae; genus Odontophorus; species Odontophorus gujanensis. Next base: position 44,299 of record VXAB01005937.1, on the reverse strand, counting down.
CTGAACTGTACCTTTCTCTGCATGTGTTTTTCTCTCCTTTTTTAGATATATCAAACCACTGATGGAAGTTTGGTTCTTTTTGGGAAAGACAGGCAAGGAAGACAAGTGGATTGGTTACCCCCCTGTAGAGGAGCAGTATGTACATACGGAGCTCCTTTGTGGAATAGATTACAGTCTGATTGAGAGCTCGCGGAGTGGGATCTGAGGAGAGGCCAGTGGCATGGATGACATTGTGATGGGAGTTTATTAGACCAACTGATATAATTCAACACTGGTGAAGCCACACCTAGTTTCCGGTTCTGGGCTCCTTGGAGCAAGAGAGATGTGTAGTACTGGAAAATTCAAATGCAAGGCCACTGAGATGACTGGGAGGTTTAGGGAGCTGGGCCTGTTCAGACCTGAGAAGGATAGGCTCAGGGGGTCTCATTAATGTGTGTAAATACTAGAATGGGGAATGTGACAGGACCAGAGGCTGAAACACAGAAGGTAAAACTTCTTTAGTGTGAAAGTGATGGAATATTGGCACAGGTTGCCCAGAGAGTTTGTGGAACCTCCTTTCTTGGGGATCTTCAAAAGCCATCTGGCCATGGTTGTGTGCAACCTGCACCAGGTCTCCTTACTGGTGTTGGACCAGGTGAACCCAGTGGTGTCTTCCAACTTCAACCAGCTGCAATAAGATATTTAGGAATCAAACACAGTCTAAGGTTTAAATACTGTGGGTGCAAAGCTAAGTCATTATCTTATGAATCATGGTGTTCCTGAAAGACATTCTGTTTAAATTACTTGTTTCAGGTACAAATCAGTGACTAGATTGCACGGTGACTTGGTTGGAAGGGCATGAAGAGGCTAGAGGTCTTGAAGGCAGTGCAAGGGTTGACTTATGCACTTGCCTTTAACAAAGTAGGTTGATAATAGGTTAGAAAAGATATGCCAGCAAGAGAGCTTTTAGTTTTGTTTTTTATTCTGATATAATAGGTGGCAACTTGATATACCACCTTTTAGCTTTGTAAACTGAAACACTGTTGATAAAGAATTTAAAAAATAAACTACTATCTTTGATATCTTGGAACAGTAAATATGCATATAAAGCACAATTTCATCTTCTCTACACTGAGGAAGAATCAATTTTTCTTGATAGATATTTTTCTTGATTATTCTATTTTTCTTGATAGATATTGCCTAAAAGATTTTTTGTCTGTCCAGTGATGGAGAACTCAAAACCTTCCCAAATAAAATTCTAGTGCTTCACTGGTTTTACTATTAGAAGGCTTTCTCTTCTGTCTAATCTGAATCTTTCTCTCTATCTGTAATTCCAACCATTTTGTTCAGTTCTGCACATATCTAGAGTATGGAAATTACCATGTTTACATTGCAGTAGCCTCAAACATGAAAGCTGGAGGCTGTGCCCTATCTCCCTGTTTCCTTTGCTTGAGATACAGTCTTTATTGATGCATTCTTTATAGCTTGAGGACCTTCAACTCAGTCAAAATCGAATGTTTTTCCCCCAGCTCAGATGGTAAGTAACAAGTGGAGGATAACTGATTTCCATGTTTAAACAGTGCTCTTGTTCATAACTTCCAGTGTGGTGCTCACCTTCTTTAAAATTCTATAGCAAGGTTGAGTTATGTTTAGCTCCTGATCTGCCTGTGTATTCGTAACCCACAAATCCTTTTGTACTGAAGCATTGCTCTTAGTTTCTCCAATCTGATATTTCTTTGCTTAAGTATTTCTACAGTAGCGAGAAACTGCATTTACTGCTACTGCATTACTCTGCTTATCCCCACTGTTTTTATTGCAATTCTAAAATCTGTCTGAAGAATTCTGAATTTCAGTGTACAGTCAGTCCCTCCCATGCTTATGTTATTAGCATATTTCTTCCTTTTTTTTAATCATGTCCCTGCAATAAAGCTTTCTAGTTAATAAGTAAACTGTAGTTAACTAAGAAAAGTTTTCTGAGTAGTTCTGCAGCCACTTAATTGCATTTTATATATCCTAGATTTCTTAAGAAAATGCCATGTGACACAATATTGTTAAAATAAAGATATACAACTTGTGCTATTTCTCTTCTGTCGTGAGACCTTTTATGCTGTCAGAAAGAAAATAGATTGACTCGACATGATCTGTTGTTGACAAATCTGTGTTGGCTGTTGCTCAACTTGTATTAACATCCAGATTTTTTCTTATAGTCTGATATTTTACTCTTTAACGATTGCGCATACTCTCCAGATCTTGCAAAGAGTGGGAGCAAGTGCGGTACTTAGCCATAGATTTTTCGTACTGATTTAGATGTGTTGCATGTATCATAGAATCCATAGAGTTGGAAGGGACCTTTAGAGGTCATTTAGTCCAACTCCCTTGCAATGAACAGGGGTGTGCACAGCTTGATCATGTTGCCCTGAACCTGATCCAACCTTGCCTTGAAAGTCTCCTGGCATCTGCCACCAATCTGGGCAGCCTGTTCTACTGATTCACCATCCTCACGTTAAAAGATTTCTTCCTTATGTCTAATCTAAATCTCCCCTCTTTAAGCATGAAACTATTTCACCTTCTTCTTTCACAACAGACCCTGCTGAAGAGTCTGTCCCATTCTTTCCTATAGAGCCCTTTTAGATACTGAAAGGCTGCTATCAGGTCACTTCAGAGCCTTCTCCAGGATGAACAGCCCCATTTCTTTCAGCCTGTCCTCACAGGAGAGATGTTCCATTTGTTTGATCATTTATGTGACCCTCCTCTGGACACACACCAGCAGATCTATGTCTCTCCTGTACCTGTTCCACATCTGGATGCAGTACTCCAGGTGGGGTCTGACCAGCACAGAGTAGAGGGGCAGGATCACCTCCCTCGCCCTTCTGGCCATGCTTCTTTTGATGCAGCCCTGGATAAGGTTGGCTTTCTGGGCAGTGGGGACACATTGCTGGGTCACATCCAACTTCACATCCACCATTACCCCCAGGTCTTCTGTGGTAGGACTGTGCCTAATTCTTTCATCCCCCAACTACAATCAGTAGTGGATGTTGCCTTGACCAGGTGCAAGACCTTGAACTTGGATTTGTCAAACCTCACGGGGTTCTCCTTGGCCCACTGCTCAAGCCTGTCTGAATCCCTCTGGATGACATCCTGTCAGTCTGGTGTGTCAACTACACCCCACAGTTTGGTGTTGTCAGCAAACTTGCTGAGGGTGCCTGCAACCTTAGATTATTTGATATAATCTAGTGCCCAGCTACTTCTTCAAAAGCATGTAGGTCCCCTGTAGATTCTGGCTAGTATTCACCCAGAAACAATCCATGTGAATGTATTAGGACACCCTAGGACATCTCAAAAAACAATGAGATATCTCTGTATAAGCCACGGAGATGTCCTGAAACTGGCTTGGTCTGGAAGTCAGTAGCTATGCTTATTGCTCTAGTACACTCAGGTGATACTTGTGCTGTATACATAGAACTGAATTATATGTTTTCTACAGTTGTCAAAGACCCTCTTTGTTGATCCACAGATTCTGAAATCTGTCTTTTAGTATTTCTGATGTAGATTCACAGTGAGGCATTTAGGAGGCTGGTCCACCAAGTAGAACCACTTTGAATACAATTAAGTATTCAGCTCCTTGCTCATTTAAGGCTGAGATGTTGCCCTTTTATTCATGGTATTTATTCTGTTAAGCGCCTGGAATAAAGATGAATGCAAAAAGGTGTTATGAGCATTAGCTATGTGCATGTATCCCTCTAGTTTTTTGCGCTGTGTTGTGCAGTGGACTAACATTTTTTCATCTTCTTCATAGATTCATAGATTCATAGATGCATTAGGTTGGAAAGGACCTACAAGATCATCTAGTCCAACCATCCTCCTATCACCATCCCTACCCACTAAACTACTAAATCAAATCCCTTAGCACCTCATCTAAACGCTTCTTGAACAGCGCTAGGGATGGTGCCTCAACCACCTCCCTAGGCAGGCCATTCCAGTGCCTGACCACTCTTTCAGAGAAAAAGTTTCTCCTCAAATCTAATCTAAATCTTCCTTGGCGCAACTTGTGGCCATTCCCTCTCGTCCTGTCACTAGTAATCTGGGAGAAGAGGCTGACCCCCTCCGCACCACAATCCCCCTTCAGGAAGTGGTAGAGTGCAATAAGGTCCCCTCTGAGCCTCCTTTTCTCCAGACTAAACAATCCCAGCTCCCTCAGCCGCTCCTCATAAGACTTGTG